>MJUU01007749.1:47292-64548 GCA_002080025.1 Modiolus philippinarum
AGGACTATTGCAAAATTGAACACGATTTCCTATATATAAAGTTTTCTGTCAATTGAATTAGTTTATATTTCAAAATGCACACCCTAAACTGCTGTTATCTAAGACATAAAAGGGGGTCTTGAAGGTGTCCGGGCTTTTTTAGGAGCGGGAATCGTGAAAAATACCCCTCTATATTTTTACCAGAGGTAAGGCTAACCCCTGCCCCTCAACCCCTTTATTCAGTGGTATTCAAAATTACTCCCTTCCCAGCGTTTCTCTGTTCCAAGATTGATTGTTATCGTCTTGAATTATAGTTCAAATATTGCTAGTAGGAGGTCTAACACCATTTAAGCTATCAATCAATATTTATTGATTTCGTGACAGGTCATAAACTATGAAACTTTCAGTCCTAACAAAACTGACAAAATTAAATACCGAAGTCGATGTTGCAATCCGGAAAGGCTACCTTTCCGGATCGCAACATCGAAGTAAGAAGTAAGAAGTAAGAAGTTAGAAGTTAGAAGTAAGAAGTCGGAACTCGGAAGTCCCCTTCCGGCTTTCGTATATTATTTATCTATAGAATAAATTGTATAAATTGTACCTATGACGTCCTGCAGAATTGAAATGACACTTTTTTAAATGGTGTCAAATTTCACTCACGGCGGCTGTACCCAAAAAATAGATTTTTTTTTATTTCAATCACATTTTAAAAACTACACACAAATAACATTACTAAAACACATTTTTTGAAAAATTATTCAACAAACAATATTATTTCACCGAATTCACCGGCAAAATTGGCCGTTTTTTGCTGCAAAATGGCATTTTGTAAAATGTGGAGTGGTGCACATTGCTAGCTCGAATTTTGATTTTTTCACAGAATTGGGCAAAATAAGCTAAAAATGGGGATGATTTTGGTTTCTTTCGTAACAACACATACAAAGTATTCCACAAGGGCACAGGAAGTCACTGAATGGGTTTGATTATTCAAGTCATGGTATACCAAATATGACGGAAAAACGGCCAAATTCACAGTAAGGGTGGGTGGTATCAATCATTCCAAATTCCTTAAATCCGCCTCAATTTGAACGCAATTTTCACTAAAAGTTGGCTAATTAAAAGCCTTTTTGAATAAATAAAAAAAATGTTAGGTTATAAAAGCAAGAGGCCCCTTAAGGGGGCGCTTCACTATTTCAATACGCCTAATTTTGACAGAGTACGAAAATAGTACTTTTAAAAATAGTTTTAATTTGTAGTGACTCCGGCCAATTGGTACATGTTATAATCAATACCATCATAGAATATTACTAGGTGAATGATGGAAAGCAAAGAACAGTTGAGAGAACATGCTTAAGTTGCATAACAACCTAGAACGGATCGAATGAAATACGACCAAAAACCGAAAATTATCTGTTGCGACTATGTACAAAATTAACCGGAAAATTTCAATTGAATTTTATTTTCTTATTTGGTACACAACATATGGTTTAAATGTATTTATTTTATCGTGCTGGTGATATTTGAACTGAAAAACAAGTTCCTGCAACTGGGAAAATTCATTTCTATTTCATTTGAATTTTTGAAATCACGGAATTTAACATAGGAGTCAATGGGAGACCGTAATAGTGGTGTGCCTCCTTAATTTAGACATTACCAAAGGTGTTAACCAGATGTGTTATTTGGGTGATTTCTATTAGATTTCAATACATCTTGAAGAATTATGCAGTTTTTATCACACTGAAACATCTTTTTCCCAGGCCGTACCCCGAGGAAGTGCTGACTCAGCAATATTCACTTTTAGTCACCCTCATGTATGAATTAATTTTCACTTGTGTATACTGTACAAAACCAGCATTCTTTTTATTTCTCCAGTTCCTCTTATTATTTATCTATAGAATAAATTTCATAAAGTGTACCAATGAAGACCTGCAGAATTGAAATGACACTTTTCCAAATAATATCAAATTTCACTGACGGCGGCTGTACCCCCAAAAAAAGAGATTTTTTTTATTTCAATCACATTTTAAAAATTACACACAAATAACATTCCTAAAACACATTTTTTGAAAGATTATTCATTTAACAATATTGTTTCACCGAATTCACCAGCAAAATTGGCCGTTTTTGCCGGAAAATGGCATTTTGTAAAATGTGGAGTGGTGCACATTGCTACCTCGAATTTTGATTTTTTCACAGAATTGGGCGAAATAGGCTAAAAATGGGGATGAGTTTGGTTTCTTTCGTTAAAACGCATAAAAAAGTATTCCACAAGGGCACAGAAAGTCACTGCATGGCTTTTGTTATTTAAGTCATGGTATACCAAAAATTACGGAAAACAGCCAAATTCACAGTAAGGGTGGGTGGTATCAAACATTATAAATTCCTTAAATCCGCCTCAGTTTGAACGCAATTTTCACTAAAAGGTGGCTAATTAAAAGTCTTTTTGAATAAATAAAAATAATGTTAGGTTATAAAAGCAAGAGGCCCCTTAAGGGGGCGCTTCACTATGTCAATACGCCTAATTTTGACAGAGTACGAAAATAGTACTATTAAAATAGTTTTAATTTGTAGTGACTCCTGTCATTTGGTACATGTTATAATCAATACCATCATAGAATGTTACTAGGTGAATGATGGAAAGCAAAGAACAGTTGAGAGAACATGCTTAAGTTGCATAACAAGCTAGAACGGATCGAATGAAATACGACCAAAACCGAAAATTCTCTGTTGCGACTATGTACAAAATTAACCGTAACGTTTCAATTGAATTTTATTTTCTTATTTGGTACACAACATATGGTTTAAATGTATTCATTTTATCGTGCTGGTGATATTTGAACTGAAAAACAAGTTCCTGCAACTGGGAAAATTCATTTCTATTTCATTTGAATTTTTGAAATCACGGAATTTAACATAGGAGTCAATGGGAGACCGTAAGAGTGGTGTGCCTCCTTAATTAAGACATTACCAGAGGTGTTAGCCAGACGTGTTATTTGGGTGATTTCGATTAGATTTCAATACATCTTGAAGAATTATGCAGTTTTTATCACACTGAAACATCTTGTTCCCAGGCCGTAGCCCGAGGAAATGCTCAGCAATATTCACTTTTAGTCACCCTCATGTATCAATTATTTCTCACTAGTATATACTGTACAAAACCAGCATTCTTTTTATTCTCCAGTTCCTCTTATTATTTATCTATAGAATAAATTCCATAAAGTGTACCTATGACGTCCTGCAGAATTGAAATGACACTTTTCCAAATGGTGTCAAATTTCACTCACGGCAGCTGTACCCAAAAAAAGAGATTTTTTTTTATTTCAATCACATTTTAAAATCTACACACAAATAACATTCCTAATACAAATCTTTTGAAAGATTATTTACCAAACGATATTATTTCGCCAAATTCACCGGCTAAATTGGCCGTTTTTGCCGCAAAATGCATTTTGTAAAATGTTGAGTGGTGCACATTGCTAGGTCGAATTTTGATTTTTTCACAGAGTTGGGCGAAATAGGCTAAAAAAGGGATGATTTTTGGTTTCTTTCGTTAAAACACATAAAAAGTATCCCACAAGGGCACAGAAAGTCACTCAATGGGTTTTGTTATTTAAGTCATGGCATACCAAAAATGACGGAAAACGACCAAATTCATAGTAGGGTGGGCTGTGTAAAAACATTCTAAATCCCTTAAATCCGCCTCAATTTGAACGCAATTTTCAATAAGAGGTGGCCAATTAAAAGTCGTTTTTTGAATAAAGATAATGTTAGGTTATAAAGGCAAGAGGCTTCTTAAGGGGGCGCTTCACTATTTCAATACGCCTAATTTTCACAGAGTACGAAAATAGTATTCTTAAAATAGTTTATAATTTGTAGTGACTCAAGCCAATTGGTACATGTTATAATCAATACCATCATAGAATATAACTAGGTAAATGATGGAGAACAAAGAACAGTTGAGAGAACATGTTTACGTTGCATAACAAGCTAGAATGGATCGAATGAAATACGATCAAAAACCGAAAATTCTCTGTTGCGACTATGTAAAAATTAACCGGAACGTTTCAATTGAATTTTATTTTCTTACTTGGTAAACAACATATGGTACAAATTTATTTATTTTATCGTGCTGGTGATATTTGAACTGAAAAACAAGTTCCCGCACCTGGGAAAATTCATTTCTAATTCATGAATTTTTGAAATCACGGAATTTAACATAGGAGTCAATGGGAGACCGTAATTGTGGTGTGCCTCCTTAAGACATTACGAGAGGTGTTAACCAGATGTGTTATTTGAGTGATTTTGATTAGATTTCAATACATCTTGAAGAATTGTGTAGTTTTTATCACACTGAAACATCTTGTTCCCAAGCCGTAGCCCGAGGACGTCCTGACCAAGCAATATTCACTTTTCAGTCACCCTCCTGTATCAATTATTTTTCGCTTGTGTATACTGTACAAAACCAGCATTCTTTTTATTCCTCCAGTTCCTCTTATTATTTATCTATAGAAATTCACTGGCAAAATTGGCCTTTTTTCGCAACATGGGATTTTGTAAAATGTGGAGTGGTGCACATTGCTAGCTCGAATTTTCATTTATTTCACAGAATTTGATGAAATAGGATAAAACTTTGGATGATTCTGGTTTCATTCGTTAAAACACATAAAAAGAATTCCACAAGGGCACAGAAAGTCAATGAATGGGTTTTGTTATTTAAGTCATGGTAATCCAAATATGACGGAAAAACGGCCAAATTCTCAGTATAAAACATTCTGAATTCCTTAAATCTGGCTCAATTTGAACGCAATTTTCACTAAAAGGTGGCTAATTCAAATTTATTTTTTAATAAATAAAAATAAGGTTACGTTAAAAAAACAAGAGGCCCTTAAGACATTACCAGAGGTGTTAACCAGATCTGTTATTTGGGTAATTTCGATTAGATTTCGATACATCTTTAAGAATTGTGCAGTTTTTATCACACTGAAACATCTTGTTCCAGGGCCGTAGCACGAGGAAGTGCTGACTCAGCAATATTCACTTTTAGTCACCCTCATGTACCAATTATTTATTTCTCACTAGTGTATACTGTACAAAACCAGCGTTCTTTTTATTTCTCTAGTTCCTCTTATTATTAATCTATAGAATAAATTCCATAAAGAGTACCCATGACCTTCTGCAAAATTGAAATGACACTTTTCCAAATAACTAAATACCGAGGTTACTATGAATTTACTTTCTGCATATGCGCATTTCGACAACTTATTTCTCTTCAGTGCGGATAAAATCTAAACGTTTGGAAGACTATTTCCTCAAAAATATAAAAAAACTGATAGAGAACACATAACCAATATGATCTAAATGTAAAGCTAAAATTAGCTAAGGACAGAGCTATGCATGAGGGAGATACTCCCTAGTTTTCAACAAATTTACAAAAATTTATATATTGTAAGGTTCCAAAAATAATCGGCTTTCGGATCAGCACCGGAGTACTGACTACTGGGCCGGCGAATACCATCGGGGACTAACAGTCCACCAGCAGTGGTATCGACCCAGTGGTTACAAATAATGGTGTCAAATGGTGTCAAATTTCACTCATGGCGGCTGTACCCAAAAAAGAGATTATTTTTTTTATTTTAATCACATTTTAGAAACTACACACAAAAAACATTCTTAAAACACATTTTTTGAACGATTATTCACCAAACAATATTATTTATCCGAATTCACCAGCAAAATTGGCCTTTTTAACCAGATGTGTTATTTGGGTGATTTCGATTAGATTTCGATACATCTTTAAGAATAGTGCAGTTTGTATCACACTGAAACATCTTGTTCCAGGGCCGTAGTCCGAGGAAGTGCTGACTCAGCAATATTCACTTTTAGTCACCATCCTGTATCAATTATTTCTCACTAGTGTATACTGTACAAAACCAGCATTCTTTCTTAATTCTCCAGTTCCTCTTATTATTTAAATTTCACTCATGGCGGCTGTACCCATAAAAGAGAATTTTTTTAAAATTTTAAACACATTTTAAAAACTACACACAAATAACATTCCTAAAATACATTTTTTGAAAGATTATTCAACAAACAATATTATTTCGCCTATTTCACCGGCAAAATTGGCCTTTTTTTCGCAAAATGGCATTTTGTAAAATGTGGAGTGGTGCACATTGCTAGCTCGAATTTTGATTTTTTTTTACAGAATTGGATGACATAAGATAAACTTGGGCTAATTTTGGTTTCATTAGTTGAAACACATAAAAGGTATTCCACAAGGGCACAGGAACAACGGAGTAGAATACCGAGGGAACAAGGGAAGCGAAGACATCAAAAATCGAAATCCGAAGACATGGCAAAAACGGCAACAGAGAAAAACAAAGCCAAAACAAGGACGTGAGACAGCTACAATGCAAGGAAAACTCCTATGGAAACCGTGAGTGACATCAGGTGCTCCGGAAGAGTAAGCATGTCCTGCACCGCTAGCCGCAGCCGTCACACTATCAGTGAGTCAATCCAGGGTTAAGTCAAAACCGGTTATGTCAAATCCGTGAAGACGTGAAATCTAGCTGAAAATGTCCATTTTCATTTGGGACACAGATACGTCATATGTGTCAATGATATCATGGTGACGGCCATAAAAAGTCTGAAGGGATGAAAGCAACAAAGGCTGAACAAATCCCTGACTAAGCAACTTTTGGGACAGTGCTTTTGTTCTATTAAAAAAATCGTTGTATATGCGCGACAGTAACGAATCAACTGTGAAATGTACACTCCATAGGCTGGAGAGGTAGGTATATTGCTGCTCAGAAAGGGAAAATTCACAATTGGGAAGTTAAAATCATCACTTTTGTCATATAGCTAAGATTTCAAACGTCCATCTTCATCAATGCATATAAACAGATCTAAGTACGATGTTGAAGTAGGTGTGTCTGTAGTCTCTTTAATTTCAAGCTCATTGGGATAGATCTGGTGTAAATATTCCTTGAATTTTGGATTATTAAGAGAAAGTACATCGTCTATGTAGAGGAAGCTGAAATTAAAGGACTGGGGTAAATGTTTTTGTTTTTTCTGTGTTAGCCCTTGTAAAAACTTAGCTTCATACGAGAAAAGAAAGAGATCAGCTAAAAGCGGCGCGCATTTAGTTCCCATGTGCCTCCTAAAGATATTACCAGAGGTGTTTACCAGATGTGTTATTTGGGGGATTTCGATTAGATTTCAATCTTGAAGAATCGTGCAGTTTTTATCACACTGAAACATCTTGTTCCCAGGCCGTAGCCCGAGGAAGTACTGACTCAGCAATATTCACTTTTAGTCACCCTCATGTATTAATTATTTCTCACTAGTGTATACTGTACAAAACCAGCATTCTTTTTATTTCTCCAGTTCCTCTTATTATTTATTACAGAAGCGTATTAGGGACATGCATAAAAAAAATTAGAAAATATTATCTCGCCGCGGCGAGTTACTCTTTCGCCACGGCGAGTTACTCTCTCGCCACGGCGAGTTACTATCTCGCCGCGGCGAGTTAATAAAAAAGGTTATCTCGCCGCGGCGAGTTAACAAAAAAGCTTATCTCGCCGCGGCAAGTTACTATCTCGCCACGGCGAATTCCTATCTCGGTACGGCGAGTTACTTTCTCGCCGCGGCGAGTTAACAAAACAAGGTTATCTCGCCGCGGCGAGTTATTATCTCGCCACGACGAGTTAACAAAAACAATTATCTCGCCGCGGCGAGTTACCATCTCGCCGTTGCGAGTTATTATCTCGCCGTGGCGAGTAATTATCTCGCAGCGGCGAGTTAACAAAAAAGGTTATCTCGCCGTGGCGAGTTACAATCTCGCCACGGCGAGTTACCAAAAAAGACTATCTCGCCGCGGTGAGTTAACAAAAAAGGTTATCTCGCCGCGGCGAGTTACTTTTTAATGCTACGGCGAATTATTATCTAGATGCTCACATAGCCGGTTTGGCTTGCCTAGGTTTAACATCAAATACTTATCATTTATTATTTTTATTATTATTATTGTCATTATTATTATTATTATTATAAAACCTGCTTGATTCTGCAAAAGATAATGAATCATACAATACCAGATTTTCACCATCAGACAATTTTTTTATCCAAAAACCAATTACAGAAATATATAAAACAAGCTTCTCTTTTAGTGGTCCAAAAGTATGAACTCTCAACAACTCGAAAACTGTTTTTGAATTCAAGATTGTTTATAAACTGTTAAATTTCTAATAGATATGTATTATTTTTGCTAATAAGCTAATGAATGTGTATATTATTTGTATATTGATATGTTATTGTTGTCTTTATATTTGCTGATATCTATTTCTGTTTGTTATTAAGAGAGAGCCTTATTGAAAATTGGTCCAATTCAAATAAAATACTCTCTCTAAATAAAGATATTTATTTATTTATTTATTTATTTATATAAGAGCACAAAATTAGATGGAAGCAAAGCTTAATTTTCATGGTTTTAAATATACTGGTAAATATTGCTCAGCAAAGTCGATAACATAGGGCGAATTATATGAGGCAGGTACTACGTGAAATCTGTGCGAACGGCACACTGCGCTTATTGCAAAAATTTTATGCGGTCTGCGCTTCCATGTCGTAATTTTGCAGTATGCGCCCGGGAACAGATTACAAACAGAAAAGCGCAGTTTCCTAGTATCGGATACCAGATTCCAAGTATTGAGGCGCAAATAGAAAGTGTTGGGCACAAATTGCAAGTATAAGAGTGCAGATGACAAGTATTGAGCTCATAATGCATTACAAAGTTTGGGCGCAGATTGCAAATTTTTGGGGGCGAAAATTGCAGATTAAACATTTTACTGTTGTTCTGTAAAATTTGCATCCTTGGAGGACAATTTTGTAAATGGAAGTACTACAGATTACATTATGAATAATTCTGAAATTTTCATTTTTAAATGAACCCCTTTGGTCCAAAAACAAAAAGAAATAAAAATGATAATTAAGAATTGAATGCATTATTTGAAGTTTCATTGGGATATGAAAGGGTTGATAGAAGCACATTTTTAATGATGCGCGGTACCGCTTCGTGTTGAAAATGTGCGCCCGGTCAACCCTTTCATAGTCCCTATGAAACTTCAAAAAAATGCATTCAATTCTTATAATTACATTTTTAACCCGAAATATAAAAAAAAAACAAAAACAAACTTTATTTACAGGGAAGTGCATCATGTACATTGGGATTCTATTTTACAAATTCATCCGCCACGTGAACACGTGGTCAAATGTGTTTCATGGGAATTGCAACTCCACATTGATATGCCACGTGGTCGATGTTCACCTATCAAACTGACGGAATTCAAATGAATATTCATGAAATGTAATTATATAAAAATAAAAGCAGAGCAATTCCCCTCAATGGAATGTTTATT
This sequence comes from Modiolus philippinarum, assembly GCA_002080025.1. Classification (NCBI taxonomy): domain Eukaryota; kingdom Metazoa; phylum Mollusca; class Bivalvia; order Mytilida; family Modiolidae; genus Modiolus; species Modiolus philippinarum. Next base: position 56,685 of record MJUU01007749.1, read on the forward strand.
TTTAGTAATTTTCCTTGGAATGGTAACATAAATCATGGCTGTTTTACGTTTAAAGCCACAACTCGTTATTTCACGTTTCGAAGTCTTGAATTTTAGGTCTTGATGTACGTTGACATCTTTGGTGGCAGAAACACGAAATGCATTCGGAATCGGATATAATATCCTTGTATCCTTGTCTTTTGTAAAATTTTGTGATAAAAATTGAAATCATATTGAGTAGCATGCTTGAAAATAATAATAAAAAAACGGCAGTCATGCACATGTTACAAAATACACATGTGTGAAATTCTAGTTTGTTTAATTTGCAGTTCAACGGCTAGCAGTTACACAACTTGTGGCAAAAGAACATACAAAAAAACATAGCCATGAAATGCACAAAAAATTTAAAGGTTTGGTTTGCATTTCCGAGCGTTTCCCGTCCTTTATATTACAATGTTTCTGTAAAAAGAAGAAAAAAAAAACTTTGAATTTGGAAAAAAAATCTCTTGGATTTATAAGGTATTTGCTTATCACTAGAAATCAGCTTGAACAGCATACTGTGATTCCGGACAATAATGACCGGTACCAAATTAAAATACACAAAATACACAATAACGCAAATTATATAGTTTATACAATCAGTATTAATTCCGCATAAAACCAGACATAACAAAACGATCAAATTGATAATCGATTATTCATCAATAAAAATCGAACGGTAATCGATTAGTTCAACTTATCGAACATTTATAGATCAAACTCTCTGAGAAGTTTGATCGATGATTTTGACGGGGTAAATAGCGTGACTTACACTGGATATTTATGATATTTCCTTTGGCTTCGCCTCAGGAAATATAACTTGACATCCAGGGTATCATGTATGTAACCTGAATAAGATATAAAATTCTGTAAAGATATTGTTTGAATATATGCAACTTGCACTCCGTACTAAGCAATCTACGCCCGGAAAAGTAATCTGCACCCAGACGATTTTTCAAATTTTGTTGAAGTTTATGCTCTTTAAGCGCAGATTGCATACAACTTGATGATCTGCGGTGGCGCATATAGACAACAGTAAAACGTTCAACGTCTTCATTCTATGTCATTAGTTAACACCAGTTGATCCCCATTTGCAGCTATCTTGTGAGCTCGAATTTTCAACTGGACCATCTCAGAACCATTGTGGCCAAGTTTGATTTCAGTTTGTTCAGACGTTCCTAAAACATATATGACTAGTTTACGAGTAAAAGGACAATAATTCAACTATCATCCTCAGATTTAGTTCCAAATTGCAGACAAAGAAGATCTTGACATGTCAAACATGTTTGTTATTCAAATTGAAACCTTATCTTTATAGTTATCTATTGAAGTATCAGACAAAATGTCTTTTAAAAATAATGAAAAATTTATTTGGATGAATTAAGGATACTCCGAGATTTGTACACAAGATTGCTTAAGAATTTCATGGTCCCGTGGAAATAAACATGTCAAACCCTTTTCAAAACTTAATCTCTAAATTCTTATAGTATTTAAACTTGACAAAACAAATCAGCATGGAAAAATTTAGCTTTTCTTTATCAGGAATTTGCCGCGTATGTTCTACTTATGGCAATATAAGCCATGTTGACTGGTGCACCGTACCTGAAAACTAGTTTAGTTTAGTTTAGTTTAGATTAAACATATTTACTGCTATAAAATTACAACACTGGATTGGAAATAAGTTTTTACAACCTACTACAGTGATACATTAAATACATTTATGAATATGGAAAATTGGCATTCGAAAAAAAACAATGACTTGAGTCCTCTGGCACATGTTCACAGAAGCAGTCAGGATTATGGAAGAAGTCTACATTTAAATAGTTGAGATAAGTATTTGATGTTAAACCCAGGCAAGCCAAACCGGCTCATGTGAGCCTCTAGATAATAATTCGCCGTACCATAAAAAAGTAACTCGCCGCGACGAGATAATCTTTTTTGGTAACTCGCCGTGGCGAGATAGTAATTCGCCGCTGCGAGATAATGCTTTTTAACTCGCCGTAGCGAGATAATAACTCGCCGCGGCGAGATAGTAACTCGCCACGGCGAGATAACCTTTTTTGTTAACTCGCCGCGGCAAAATATTAACTCGCCACGGCGAGATAAACTTTTTTGTTATCTCGCCGCGGCGAGATAACGTTTTTTTTCTTGTCAACTCGCCGTGGCGAGATAGTATCTCGCCGCGGAGAGATAATTTTTGTTAACTCGCCGCGGGGAGATAACGTTTTTTTATTAACTCGCCGTGGCGAGAGAGTAACTCGCCGTGGCGAGATAGTATCTCGCCGCGGCGAGATAATTTTTTAGATTTTTTTCTTATCCATGTCCCCAATACGCTTCCGTAATTTATCTATAGAATAGATTCCATAAAGTGTACCTATGACGTCCTGCAGAATTGAAATGACAATTTTCCAAAAGGTGTCAAATTTCACTGACGCCGGCTGTACCCCAGAAAAGAGAATTTTTTTTATTTCAATCACATTTTAAAAACTACACACAAATAACATTCCTAAAACACATTTCTTGAAAGATTATTCACCAAACAATATTATTTCGCCGAATTCCACGGCAAAATTTGCCATTTTTGACGCAAAATGGCATTTTGTAAAATGTGGAGTGGTGTACATTGCTAGCTCGAATTTTGATTTTTTTACAAAATTGGGCGAAATAGGCTGAAATGGGGGCGATTTTGGTTTCATTCGTTAAAACACATAAAAAAGTATTCCACAAGGGCACAGAAAGTCACTGAATGGGTTTGTTATTTAAGTCATGGTATACTAAAAATGACAGAAAAACGGCAAAATTCACAGTAGGGGTGGGCTGTATAAAAGCATTCTAAATTCCTTAAATTCGGCTCAACTTGAACGCAATTTTCACTAAAAGGTGGCTAATTAAAGGTTGTTTTTGAATAAAAAAAATAATGTTAGGTTATAAAAACAAGAGGCCCTTTAAGGGGGCACTTCACTATTTCAATACGCCTAATTTTGACAGAGTACGAAAATAGTACTTTTGAAAATAGTGCCTTTTAATTTGTAGTGACTCCGACCAATTGGTACATGTTATAATCAACACGATCATAAAATATTTCTAGGTGTATGATGGAGAGCAAAGAACAGTTGAGAGAACATGCTTAAGTTGCATAACAAGCTAGAACGGATCGAATGAAATACGAGCAAAAACCGAAAATTCTCTGTTGCGACTATGTACAAAATGAACCGTAACGTTTCATTTGAATTTGGTACACAACATATGGTTTCAATGTATTTATTTTATCGTGCTGGTGATATTTGAACTGAAAAACAAATTCCCGCACCTGAGAAAATTCATTTCTATTTTATTTGAATTTTTGAAATCACGGAATTAAACATAGGAGTCAATGGGAGACGTAATAGTGGTGTGCCTCCTAAAGATATTACCAGAGGTGTTTACCAGATGTGTTATTTGGGTGATTTCGATTAGATTTCAATATATCTTGAAGAATTGTGCAGTTTTTATCACACTGAAACATCTTGTTCCCAGGCCGTAGCCCGAGGAAGTGCTGAATCAGCAATTTTCACTTTTAGTCACCCTCATGTATCAATTATTTCTCACTTGTGTATACTGCACAAAACCAGCATTCTTTTTATTTCTCCAGTTTCTCTTATTATGTATCTATAGAATAAATTCAATAAAGTATACCTATGACGTCCTGCAGAATTGAAATAACACTTTTTCCAAATGGTGTCAAATATCACTCACGGCGGCTGTACCCAAAAAAGAGATTTTTTTTAAATTTTAATCACATATAAAAACTACACACAAATAACATTCCTAAAACACATTTTATAAAAGATTATTCACCAAACAATATTATTTCGACGAAATCACCGGCAAAATTGGCCGTTTTTGAAGCAAAATGGCATTTTGTAAAATGTGGAGTGGTGCACATTGCCAGCTCGAATTTTGATTTTTTTTTTTTCACAGAATTTTGCAAAATAGGCTAAAATGGTGGTGATTTTTGTTTCATTCGTTTAAAACACATAAAAAAGTATTCCACAAGGGAACATAAAGTCACTGAATGGGTTTTGTTATTTAAGTCATGGTATACTAAAAATGACAGAAAGACGGCAAAATTCACAGTAGGGGTGGGCTGTATAAAAGCATTCTAAATTCCTTAAATTCGGCTCAACTTGAACGCAATTTTCACTAAAAGGTGGCTAATTAAAAGTTGTTTTTGAATAAATAAAAATAATGTTAGGTTACAAAAACAAGAGGCCCCTTAAGACATTACCAGAGGTGTAACCAGATGTGTTATTTGGGTGATTTTGATTAGATTTCAATACATCTTTAAGAATTGTGTAATTTTGATCACACTGAAAGATCTTGTTCCAGGGCCGTTGTCCGAGGAAGTGCTGACTAAGCAATATTCACTTTTAGTCACCCTCATGTATCAATTATTTCTCACTAGTGTATACTGTACAAAAACCAGCATTCCTTTTATTTCTCCAGTTCCTCTTATTATCTATCTATAGAATAAATTGCATAAAGTGTACCTATGACGTCCTGCAGAATTGGAATGACACTTTTCCAAATGGTGTCAAATTTCACTCACGGCGGCTGTACCCAGAAAAGAGATTTTTTTTTATTTTAATCACATTTTAAAAACTACACACAAATAACATTCCTAAAACACATTTTTTTGAAAGATTATTTACCAAACAATATTATTTCGACGAAATCACCGGAAGAATTGGTCGTTTTTGAAGCAAAATGGCATTTTGTAAAATGTGGAGGTGTGCACATTGCTAGCTCGAATTTTTTTTTTCACATAATTGGGCAAAATAGGCTAAAAATGGGGGTGATTTTGGTTTATTTCGTTTAAACACATAAAAAAGTATTTCACAAGGGCACAGAAAGTCACTGAATGGGTTTTATTACTCGCAGTTTTCTGCTGGTTATGCTGTCACACAGGACGATAGTACGAGAAATCCAACGGGTTAAATAATACACTATATTATACAATATCATACACTCCTAGAAATCATTGATTTCTTGCATTTGCAGTCTTGAATGCAATAAGTAAGTAAAACCAGTCCAAATTCAACCATACACTTTAAAAATTATCCGGAATGAAATGATATATCTAACGCCAACATTTGGGATTTTATTGGGGATAATGCATTTCAACTGCGGAAGGATCAACGAGCAACGCGGATAAATAACAAAATAGTACCGCCCATATCCTCTGTCTTTAAACAGCGTCTGTCACTCACCTTTGATTTATAACAACAACGGGAAAGGCTGTTACAATTGTATATAAATTATGCAGACTGATCAGATGAAGGTGGTTTGATTATTAATTAATATTGCACAAGCACGTTTATATCTGATTTATTGTAAATAAATAGCGTGTATAGGGTATTTGTATTTACATAATATTCACTTAGAATATACAACAATATTTTTAGGTATATTTGTGCCAATTCGTATGAAAATGTCAAACTTTATAGATTACAGTAAATTCGGTACTTTGTTATTATTACATACAATCCGTATATGAAGTTGTTGATGCAAGTTAACCACAATCTTTGATGCTGGTATTTTTTTGTTTTGTTTTGTTTTTTGTTTTTTGTTTTTTTGTTTTTGTTTTTTTTTCTTTTGGGGGGTCAATAATTGCACCTTTTCGATTGTAACGAAAAATTTATATCAATATACCCAGATATATTATTCAAGTGGCATGATAGTGTAGAGTTATAATCTGGTATAATATTTGTGCAGCTCCGACCGTGTGCAGCTCAATTACTACTGTGATGAAAGTTTTTTTCATTGACGGTATTCTATTCATTGCATTGAAACACACATTTTATCACGAATTATATTTTCAGCTCAATTTTTATCACGATCTTTGGTTCCTCATTTCAAAATTAAGATTGTTAGATTATTTGTTCATTTATGATTACCTTTATTTGTTTTATGAAGTGTCCCCATCTCGTACATCATTCACCCTGAAGAATTAGCCAGATGATAGTTTATTCAGTATTCATGGTATTAAGTTATGTAACATAAACACCTGTAGGACTGAGTGGGGTTCATTTAAATTTGGCATGCAACATAAGCAATTGACAGCATGTCGAGACGAGTGGCATACAAATTCACCAAAGGATCAAAGGGCATATTATCGATACTTTCACGCATGATTAGATCAGATAGAGATTCTAGGATTCAGACGCATTAAACGTAATAAACTGGGCTAGCAGTACATTAAAATTTGTATTGCCATTGATAAATAAGACAGTGAATATTATCCGAGGAGTCGTGTTACTATCAGAAGTTGAAATGGTTAGAATTTTGTTTGTTTATTTTTTCTGTGAAAACATCGTTGTTTACATGTCATCATGACAACTATACCCTTAGAAGGTTACATAATTAGGAGCTTAAAAAATACTCTTTTCAACAAAAATGAATTTTGAAATTGATCTTATTTCATTTAGAATTGACAATTATGTACAATATTTTAGCGTTAATGAAATTTGCCATGGAAATATCATTTCACTTTACTGAAACTGTACCATCTTGGTCGTAAAAATACTTTCTTAATTTTTTGACAATGAAAAAAAGTTCCTATTTCGTGATATTGATTATAAAAACGCTGTTCTCTGTATAGTTTTTAATATCTGCCGCTTTAAATCTATAATATACGATCAATTATACTGTTTTCAAAATATGAATATATGCAAATCAAGCAGCACAGTAATGCTAAAAATGTTGTTTTTCATTTTTGACTCACCACGGATTTTGACAATGAGCAATAAGCATTTACATTACATATATCAATTATATTTGTTCGCAATGAGTGTCTTTGAGGAGTAAATTTCAATTCTTTCCATATACTGTATATTGGAATATCGATAAATCAAGCTGACCAATACAGCTTCAGCTGAAGATATGTCGCATTGCTTACTGTATAGGAAGAGATTGGTTTAGGGCAAGATCTTTGATATAATGTGTTAGTTCGTCTACATAAATTAATGAGAGTTGAATTAGAGCTCTGGTTCAGAAATTATCAAGAGGTTTCCACAGATATCTTGCATAAGGACAGGCTTGCACAATATGTTTACAAAATGGACTTTGTTATCTATATAGGCTACAAAATAAAAAAAAGTAAAAAGTATTTGGTCAAAACAATATTCACATTAATCTTATTTTCTTATATAATACTGGAACATCATTCATTTTGGAGATATGCTTACCCATGCCAACGGAACTGCGAGTAAACAGTACTTCAGTACTTTGATTATTTAAGTCATGGGATACCAAAAATGACGGAAAACGGCCAAATTCACAATAGCGTCGGGCTGTATAAAAAGGTTCTAAATTCCTTAAATCGGCCTCAATTTGAACGCAATTTTTACTGAAAGGTGGCTAATTAAAAGTTGTTTTTGAATTAAAAAAAATAATGTTAGGTTATAAAAACAAGAGGCCCTAATTTTTAATTTTGACAGAGTACGAAAATAGTACTTTAAAAATTGTGCCTTTTAATTTGTAGTGACTCCGGCCAATTGGTACATGTTATAATCAACACGATCATAGAATATTACTAGATGAATGATGGAGAGCCAAGAACAGTTTGGAGAATAGGCGTAAGTTGCATAACAAGCTAGAACTGATCGAATTAAATACGACCAAAAACCGAAAATTATCTGTTGTGCCTATGTACAAAATTAACCGGAACGTTTCAACTAAATTTTATTTTCTTATTTGGTACACAACTTATGGTTTCAATGTATTTATGTTATCGTGCTGGTGATCTTTGAACTGAGAAACAAGTTCACGCACCCGGGAAAATTCATTTCTATTTTATTTGAATTTT
>MJUU01007749.1:68821-81909 GCA_002080025.1 Modiolus philippinarum
GTAAAAGTGTAATGAATGGTCTGATACCAGTTCATGTTACATTCGTTATTGTCAGAAAAGAAAGTGATACATACACATTAAATGGAAGGGTGACGTTTGAGATGCCTCAGTTATTAACTTGACACATTTTGCTGTAATGACTTTGATATCTCAAAGTAAATTGCTAAGTGGTTTTGTCAATATGGTCAACAATTTGTAAAAGTAAATGGAATGCAAAGGATTCTGAAATTGACATTATTTTTATAATTAATCAAGAAATTAAAAAAATGCAATTAGTATTAATGCTACTGTTGTAATTTTATTCAAGATATAATAGAAGAAAATAATGACTTCCTTCATCTCACATCATTATCTTATGTGCCTATAGCCATGGTGAGCTTTTGCAACACTTTTCGTCCATTGTCTGTTGTCAATCCAGCGTCAATTTTTCATTCGAGAATCGTCTATGTAACTGCTGGGCCAATTTTGCCCAAACTTGGCCAAGACATCCTTTAGGTTTTCCCTCGTAAAAAGTGTTTTTCAGGCCAACTCTATGTCCAAAATTGTCGCCAGAGGGAAAATGGTTTGATATTAGACCCAATGGGAAAACACATTCAAAGATATTCTCCTCTGAGCCAATCGGAATCAAACATGGCTACAAAAGTCTTTGGGTGGTCCCCTGCATAAAGGTGTTTTTAAGGTCTGTGTGATATTACCGCTTTACATGGTTTAACATGATTAAAATTGAACCCTATGTAAAAACAAATCTTTCCTCTGAAACAATGATATTCTCCTCTGAAATAACATGTCTAATCTGAACTAAACTTTGCCACAATAGCTCTTATATAGTTCCATACAAAGAGATGGTTTTAAGGTCCGTGCTATACCCGACCTGGCCGCCAGAGGGGAACATAGTTTTAGCATTGACCTTATACGAAAACGTATTCAAAGTTTCTTCTCTGAAATAAGTGAGTTAATTGTAACAAAAGTTGCCCGCAATAGTCCTTACATGTGTGTTTTTTTCTTCTTTTTTTTGCCGCAAGCATGGAATATAGTTTTAACAATGGACCGAATGAGAAAACGCGTTTAGAACATAACTAGGCTTTAGTAGTTTTAAGTATATAACAGGTATGTGTTATATTCAGCTAAGATTGCCGCCATCGGTGAACATGGTGTAACATTTAGAGATCATCTCCTTTAAAACGTCTTTGCAACTGGAACCAAACGTGGCTAGAATAGTCCTGCAATGGTCCCCTACAAAAGTACGTGCTTTATTAAGATGGCGGCCATAGGAACATGGTTTTAGCATTGGACCCTATAGGAAAACACATTAAAAGATCTCTGAAACTGCTTGGCCAGTTACAGCAAAACTAGGCTACAGTATTTCTGAGATGGCACCCTGCGTAAAAGTGTTTTTCAGGTCCGCGAAATATCCAAGATGATCACCAGAATGAAATAATTTTTAACCTTGGAAAACACATTCAAGGTTCTCTGAAACTAGGTCTTGTCATCTTAAACTGCCGAGCCAATAGGAACAGAACTTGGCCAGAATAGTTCTTGAACTGTCCCGCTTCAAAGGGTGTTTTCAAGTCCTCTTTATATCCAAGATGACGGGGAACATAGTTGAACATTGGACCCTGTAAGAAAAATATTCAAAGATATCCTCTTAATCTCTTGAGCAAATTGGAACAAAATTAGCTACAATGGTCTTGAGGTGGTCCTTGGCAAAAGATGTTTTCAAGTCAATATTAGCCAGGGTCTACGTAAGCGATACTTGCTCTTGAGAGTCTGAGAGTCTATTGTTCGGTATTGGCATAAATAAAAACAACTGATTTTTATTCCTTAATTTACAGTTATGTAACTGTAGAGTTTAAAAGAACATCTCTTATGGAGGTTAACATTTTGTGGCTCTATTCAGTCGGAGCTATTGTCATTACTTGGCGTCCTATACTTTTTATCCAAAGATCTCTTGTTAAAACAAATGGTCGATTAAAACTTTGGTTGTCCATTTAGAAATTGTTCCCTGAATACCTGTCCAAATTTAGGAGCTTCCAGTAAAGGACATGGCTTTTGGTGAAATATATTCAAAGATCACTTCTCAGTTCTCACCAAAACTTATCACAAATGTCCCGTACTTGTTTAAAATTCTTAGCCTGTTCCATAATGGAAATCTGCATGCAAAGTGAATAATTGGGTTTTAATGGAAAATAATTTAACCGTCTTCCCTGTTTTTCTATGTGTCCAATCGCAACCTGGCTCTGATTATATTGTCTAGGGATGGTCTTTTAAATTATTGTGTACAGTTCAGTTGATCCTGGTCTAGTCCAAGATGGCTGCCTCTGCAGAACAAATTTTAACGGTGGAACATAGCATGTATGAACACAGTATGTCCAACGAAAAATTGATTTGGTTATGATTAAAGAGGGAATATGGTTTAGCGCTGGATACTTAAATAACTGGTCGAAAAACCTTGTTTCTAACCTTTTTTGCCTTTTAGCAAAACTCTTCTTAGTTGGATCTTTGTAAAAAAGCATTTTAAGGATTTTGTTTCTCAAATATGGCTGACAGCATGGAATGTAGTTTAACATATTCCGCAGATGGTCCCTTTCAAAGTTGTGAATTTAATTTGACCATATGAGCTATTGACATCACTCGGCGTCTGTCGTTTGTTCGTCCGTCCTTTGATTCTAAGATCATACCTGAAACTGCTTGGCCAATACTAACGAAACTTTGACTGGATCATCAATCAAGTATGCACTTTTTATGGAAATAACCAACCACCGTTTGATATCAAAATCTATTTGAAAATGGTAGAAAACAGATGTTCAGCATATTAAGATCTACATGTATGTGCTGCATTTTTTAAGAAAATCTAATGAATCAAACAGAGTTATTACCATTTTTCTTTCAATATATATATATTATCTTTATACGTATTGACTTGTATTTAAAAACTATTTGAAGTAGTGGTTAAGTTTGAAATGCAAAATTGATCAGCATATCTTGGTCTACAATTTCTACATATATCCAACAGGTTCACTCGTCTTCAAAGATGACCACCACAGGTGAGTACAGTTGAAAATAGGACCGTATCTTAAATGCATTGAATTTCAAAGATCTTCTCCATAACCGGTTAAACAATTTTTGTCTCGCCCACGACACATGCGTACAAATGACAAAATACCGAAATTGCTGTTAATTTAGTTACTGCATTCGCGCATTTCGACAACTTATGTCTCTTCAATGCAGATCAAATCAAATCATTTGGAAATGCATATACCGAAATATGTTTGGAATCTGATAAAGAACATATTATCAATAGAATCTAAATAGGAAAGCCAAAATCAGCTAAGGACAAAGCTATGCAAGAGGTAGATATTACTTGGTTTTAAAGAAAATTTTCTTAAATTAAGATATTGCACGTTTACAAATAAAATCGGTTTCCGGGCATGCACCGAAGTACAGGCGACTGGGTTGGTGAATACCCTCGGGGACTAACAATCCACCAGCAGAGGCATCGGCATACAAAGTATGGTAAACTTTCATGTTCAATTTTAGTATTAGTTCAGTTTCTCGGCAACTATTAGTGGTTAGGTCAATGATGTTTGGTGTATGGTTTGATTTTAGGTAGTACATGACAGTCTGTCATATGGTTTTTGTCTTTGGTCTCAATTTCAAGGTCTAATGAACGTGTCAATATATCTAAAAGTGAGATTGAAGGATCTAGCATCTTTTATTTTATGATGTTTTACGAGTCCCTGAAGAAATTCATTCTGGTAAGAATATAAAAATAAGTTTGCGAGTCTGACAGTCTTCTATATAGAATTTGCATGTGATCTCAATTTTACGATCCAACGAGCATGTTAAGTTTTTCTGGTTAGTTCAGTTTCTCGGTAACTATTAGTTGTAGGTCAATGATATTCATATATGGGGTTGATCGTGGTAGTACATGACAGTCTGCCATTTTGCTTTTTGTCATTGGCCTTCATTTCACGGTCTAGTGAGCATGTTGAGTTTTCGTGATTAGTTCAGTTTCCAAGTAATTTGAAGTAGTATGTCAATTATATTTATTATATGGATTGATCTTGGGTAGTACATGACGTCTTTAATAAATTTGCTTTTTCTTTTTTCGAAAATGCAAAAAAAAAACTTTTATTATAATGATTTAAAGGCCCATCAGTTGAAGGTGTAACACCTCAATTTTCCAATGAAGCCATTTATAGTGATGAACCACCATTTACCTGCAATCACCTGTTGCCTGCAGGCACATGAAAGAGAAAGGATATGGGGTCAAGCAGACAACATGCATTTAATTAGGTGTTATCTGACACTTTGAACATCTCATCTTGGCACATAAACATACAGATGGGGTACAAGGGGGAGGGGGCTAAATAACGAATACCGAGGTTACTGTGAATTTGACGTGAAAAGGGGGACAAAGGCGCTGCACAACTCCATTTCCTTCTAGCTGGGACAGTGAAAATCATATGGCTTTTGTCCTTTATCTCAAATTTACAGTCTATTGAGCATGTTAATTTTTTATTTTTAATATGGATTCTCGGTAACTATAAGTGATAGATTAATGATATTTTGTTTGTAGGTTGTTCCTGACTAGATTTGACAGTCTGCTTTATGGGCTTTTGTCAATAACCTTAATTTCATGGTCTAGTGAACATGTTCAGGTTTACGTGAGTTTTTATGGTAGGTCAATTAAATTCAGTATGTGAGCTAGTTTCGTGCAGTACGTGAGTCTACTATATGTTTTTGTTTGGACCTCAATTCCATGGTTTAGTGAATTTGTCATGTTTCACAGTATCTATTAGTGGTAGGTCAATGATGACAGACGAGACATCTGTTAGTATCTACACTGGTAATTAATGTACATAATAGTTCTTCGATGGTACCCCTTCAAAGTTTGCGATTTTTATATTTCTACCTCATCCAAGATGACCGCCAGTAAGGAACAAAGTTAAAAGATCCTCTCATATGAAATTGCTTGAAAAATTCAGATAAAACTTAACATAATATTCTTTTAGTGGTCTCCTTCAAAGCTTGTGATTTCTATTTTCCTTCCTCATCCAAAGTGGCCGTAAGCAGGGAACATAGTTTAACAAATGCCCTATGGGTAATGCATTCAAAGATCGTTTCCTCTGAAACTGATGGGACAAATTTTACTAAATATGACCAATTTAGTGTTTGTTGGTCCGCCAGCATGGGAACATATTGTAAAACATATGGCCCTTTATGAAATCCATTCAAAAATCTCAAAAATTGCTTGAACAATTTTAACCAAAATATGATCAAAATAGTCCTTCAACAGTCTCCCTCAAAGTTTCTGATTTTTTCCGACTTCATCTAGGAGGCTACTAGCGGAGAACATAGTTGAAAATACGATCCTATTGGAAATGCATCCAAAAGATATTCTTATTCCATTTTTCCATTTATATATATACAGTAATAATGATCCTAAGATGGCTCTTCTTTAAAAGTTATGAATTTCAGCTCAAATACTGGCAATCAGAAATCGACGATGGTTGCAACCGAAGATCTTAGTTTAACCCTGTATACTCTGGTATACTTTTTGTGGGAATCAGTGTGATGTTTAATAAAAAAAAAGGCCCCATCTTTACCTATCACTTAATATTAGGATCCTCTTTCACCCTTTTTAGTACAGAAAGACTGATTTATTAAATCCCGGAGTACTGACTTTAGCCTATCGTATGGAAGAGTAGTACAGAGTTTAGCAAAATCAAATGTTTTGACACTGTTGCAGTGGTTGAGTTCAGTTGAAGCTAGGTATTCTAATAAGTCTTTTGAGTTTTTGAAAATCCACATCTGATTCGCTCCACTTGTTGAGTATACTTTATCATTATATATCTTTAGGCCATCTTTGACTGCAGTAAGTAATAAAGTTAGGTGCTTAGAAAAGGGTTCTGTTGCGCATTGGCAGACCCAGCAATGTATAGCTGTTTGAAGGGGATTTATGTAATTTAGGTACCCAGTAGAAACAATGCAGGTTGTTGTTCTCTTCACTCAAACCAAACTGATACCAAATAACAAAATACCGAGGTTACTGTGAATTTTGATTCTGCATATGAATTTTGATTCTGCATATACCAAAGGAAGACAATACTGATATGTGATTGTTTAGTATGTCCTCCTTTGGCATCGTGGAGAGTTTAAACGTGGGGTTGCCAAATGAATTGTCAATGTCCATCCCCTTCATTAAGCAGTCACGGAAGTGTATTTTGCTGTAACTGAGCCGAATGACCATTTTAAATATATTTCCGAGCATTATTCTAAAAAACTGTTTGTAATTGATTTTTTCCCTGAAAATCTCCCTTTATTTTGTAAAAAAGCTACAGTTTGACAATGAAAATACAATAAAATGATTTTGAATATTTTAAAATTGATCACTGATTCACATTTTTATTTGAATCCGATGTTGCAAGCATTGATATGGAATGACCACTGGAGGTACGTTTTTGGTCTTTCGATTTGGTCGACAATCGTTTATGTAATTTAATAACGGGCACAACTATACTTATTTGTTCTCAGTTCTTACACATTGATTTAACTTGATTCAAAATGCATTCTGTGATACACTTAAAAACACGGTAAGATGGCAAGTCATTGCATCCAATGCCTTTCAAGGCAACGGTAGTAGAATACCAAAGGACCGAAGCACATTTATATAACATAAATCAAAGTCCAGAGACAAAGCAAATATGAGAACAAGATGACCTATATTAAGAAGTTCACAGTTTGCTGTATGCCCAATGAAATATCTATGAAAAAGAAAGGAAATGGGGTAAATGTCAAGGAGACAATATCCCATATCCAGGTTAAAACGACCCAAAACAAAGCATATAGGGGTCACCGTACGGTCTTAAACAAAGTGAGGAACCTCACAGCATATAGCAAGCCCTAAATGACCCAAAAGGGTAAAAAAGTGGATAAATCAATGGAAACAAACCACATCCAATAACCCAAATATCAAGAAACTAAAATTTTATAAGAAGACACAGACAAGCCAATCACCAACATATTCCTGACTTGGGACAGGCGCAAAAATTGTGGTGGGGTTAAACTCGTTTTCTTGGATCCAAACCCTCCCCATATGTGTGGTGAATGGCTAAAAAATAAATACACAAAAAGACTCACAGTAAAAGTCAAACTAGAAAAACGTCCAACTTATCAAGACGAGTACCCTTACAATGAAGTACATAAAACATTAAGACAATACACACAGGTACTGTCCGGACAAATGCTCGCAGTTACTGACAGATAGCTAAGGACATAATTTCCGTTGACTATGATAACAAGCCTTCTTACATATGAAACTTCAATTGAAATACTTATAAATAGATTTGGTATAACAACGTCATCAATTATGAAAGAAGAACATGATATCGCGCAATGCCAAATACTGCCAATAAGAAAAAACTGTTTAAATCTAGTTATGGTGTAAAGCATTTAGGAGATGATCAATATTTTTGCCAACAAAAACCAGAAACAACGGCAGTAGAATACCGAAGGAACAAAGGAGGGAAATCGAAGTCAAAAGACATGGCCAAAACGAGAACACAGAAAGTAACGATTTAACAACAATGCTGTATTTATATCCTTTATGAATAAGTTTGTTCAACGGATTAATAAGTTTTGAAGGACAATTTTTGAATTTATGCGCTTTGTAAATAATATTTACAACATATTTTATGCGCTTTGTAAATGATATTTTACAACATATTTTTTCAACAAAGATTACAAAAATGAGATTACACCAAAAGTAATTAAATCCAGAATTATCATGCATATTATCAGGAATCAATTTTTTTATCTTAAAATACAACTTAACCGGAAAAAAAATATTATAATTTGATTGGTTCAGGCCGTTTTCGACTTTCAAAGGTCTCATTGTATGTAATATGTGTCATTATTAAAATTGGCTGTTCTCTTTTAACTTATTGAATTATACAAAACAATCATGTTCATTTCTGAATCAATACATCTATATATATACAAGTATTTTAGAAGACAGTGATGTAAAATGGTTTTTTGTCAGTTGCATTTGTTTTGGATTTGTTGTATATTTGTTTGGAATTTGTTTTTATTTCAAGGTAACATTTTATTTCATTGATTTAATTATATTTACTTATTTCCTTAGTTCGAGGATGTTATTTTCGCACAAGAAGAAGGTTTCGTATGTTGAGTATTCCTGTATTTCTTTTTTCTGCATGTTTTGTTGATCTGACTGAACATTAAATCAACAATCATGTGAAGACTTCAAAATGAAAGACAAGGGTTTAGAAATGATCAAAATTTAGATAAATATTTGTTTTGTTGTCACTTTTATTTGACCACGAATTCAAAAATATTCGAAAATATAAAAAGCAGATAATACCAAGTAACGTTACAGTACAAATCACAAATTAAGGATGTAGTAAGGTGAAATTAAATAAATCTACGATTTTAATTGATACCCCTAATGGAAAGAGCATTGTTAAAGGAATAAAGTTAGCTAACATATTGATAGGTTATGGGCCTTGTTTTCAAGATATTTCACATTTTAAAAAATGGCGGGAAAAGCTCTCTTTGACTTTTACCTTAGTATAGAACGGACACAATAATATATATTGATTTGTTTCACATGGAATAAAAATCTACAATCTAATAAAATTTTGCTTACTGACTTAAAATGAGCTTCTGAAGACTTTGATGACTAGGAAATTGGGTGCAATGGTGCAAAATATTTTACATAGTAATAATGGATAAAATCAGAGAAATCCGAATGACTTTTACAAATTGAAAAAACCTCACCTTACTACATCCTTAAAATGTGGGAAGACTACGTCATGTACTTCAAGACTAATGATGTGAATTTTGAAGAAATTTGAAATTTAGAAAGAATTGAAGAACAAAACGTCTGCAAATTCTAAGAAATGTAGTATAAATGAAAGGGGAGGTTTGGATACCAGAAAACCGGGTTCACTCTTACTCATGCCGTTGCTAGTGCCAGTACAAAGTCCGACTGTTTAGAGTTCCAATCGTTGTAAATGTTTGTATTTTGTCTTTCAATTTTGTTTCTGTGTATTTGTTCAACGTTACAGCATGAGTGGCAAGCAAACAAAATCACACGAAATTGAAATGACCGGAAAGCGTAATGACCAATCGAGTTGAATGTACAGTTACGAACAAATCGATGAATACTAGTACTTAAGGTAGTTGGGGTGTCTTGGTTTCTGACATAAGAACTTTTTAAAAATTTGTACAATGAAACTTTGAGCAATATGCNTATGCCAAAAAATTTGGGGGTCACGGATATGTCAAAAAAGATACAGAGTTCTAAAAATTGGTCAAATTTGGTGTTTTCGCACTATATTTACAATAGAATTATATGGGAAATAGCCTTATACCACAGTTCAAGGGCATATTTTTTCTATAAGCAGACATAAAATATTTTCCAAACATTGGATATGTATTGGTACAATGTAGAACTTTGATTTAAAACATAAAAAAGATATGTCACGGACCTTTTGAAAAAGTTATATCATGAAACATGAAGAATTTGAAGGTTCTTTAAGAAAGGGGAGACAACTTAATAAAAGTAATTTGGGACCCCAAAATGAAAAAAATCCATACTTTTGGAAAAATTATAATAAATGTGTTTTCTTAAAATGCTTTTGACAAATGCCAAAAAGAATTAGGATCAACTGCCCGATTTTTTTTAACAAACTTAGAAAATCTGACATATTCCATGGTTTTTAATATAGAATTATCTCCCTTTGATACAACTTTTTGAATTTTTGGCAAATATGTAATATTTTTTAGAACAAACTTGATAATTATTGTTATTTTTTTTTTATTTAAATTATTGTATTAAAGACATACAAAATCATTTAGACAACATTCTCATTGAATTATTGAATTTTTGCCTAGATGCGCAAAAGAGATGCTCAGTTTTAGACACCCCAACTACCTTAATAAAATGCGTTTGTCAAATTTTGACAAGGATATGACGCGCAATTTAAGGCGTTTTCCAGAGAATAGGTCTGAAGTTAAGCCAAATGATTCACATTAATACTTGTTAGAGAACTTCACGAGAAAGAAAAATAATACAATCAATTATTTTTTGGTTTAAATAGAAATATTGGTATATCATATTTTGAGCCCGTGGTGCAGCCGAATGAAGTCAAAAAAGTACGGCGCTGCAGGGACTCGTCTTATTAACATTTTTATTTATTTTTATTTTAATAAATTATTACTTCAACCACCAAAATCGAGTTCGGTTGGTAAAAAATTCACAATTAAAAATGAGTTTAGGTGATAGGGATGCGAAGCCCGGCAAGAAACAACACGGACAAGTCTTAGAACCAACTTTCACCACTTTCCAGGATTATATGTATATATATGCATGTTTGAAAATTCATCATTTTTTTATTTGAAAAAAATTGTTTTCTTACATGTCATTTTCAAATACGGGACTTTCGAGATAGGAACTCTCGTGTAATTGAAGGCAGAAACGATCTCCACAAATACCAGTAAGACGTATAACTGGATCCCTGACATATTGAAAATAAATATATATACCACCTAAAAACAAACTATCTATGAAATTGAAGTGCACTTATGATTTGTCCTACATGACAATTATTGAACTAAATTTTAATTGACGAAAAACAATTAACCTGAAGCGCTACAAATAGATTAAATATAAATCACCCTTAGCTCAACAGTGTTCATTAATTAGTGATTCCCTCTCAAGGTATTGATGTATTGATTTTTTCCGTAATAAACAAAAAATCTTCCGGAGTGAACACGACTCAAAAGTCCCGTATTTCATATATAAGTTCTATTAGATTTATATCAGATCGTTTTTGATGTATCGGGTATTTGGAACAGTTTGAACTGAATTATGTTGACTGCAACCAAGGATCGCCAAGGATCTCCGAATCATGTGAGTTAGACTTGGTGCAGTTGTAACGACGTTCTTCGGTCGTTCCCTAATTTTTGGTCGATCGAGCAGACTAGGGTCCTGAAGATGGTTTCCAGGGAAAGCACATTTATAATTAAACCATTTGAAACAACGGAAAAATTATACACGTATATTTGATAATGCCCAATATTTGTTTTGTGTTGGTGCGGGATTTAGGCATGGCGTTTTCGTCCTTCGTTGTGATTTTCTTTTCATCGGTATTTTCATTTCCTTGAGAATCAGTCAAAATTTAGAAAAAGGCTCTTGCGAATCCTTCCATTGTTTTCAAATTTTATACAAGACCGAGTGACGCATTTAAAAAGTCTGTACAAAAATTCCGATCCAATATAAAAACATGGCTGACATTGCAGGACCTAGTTTAACATTGGACCATATGTTGGAAAATTGTCATTATCGATTCTTAAACAATTTAAGCAAATTTATCTACAATTTACTGGAATGGTTTATGGAAGGTCCTTCACAAAAGATTGCTCATTTTTAGCTTACCTGGCTATAGCAATGGTGAGCTTCTGCTGTAACTTGGCGTCCGTCTGTCCATCCGTCCGGCGTAAACTTTTTTTCAAAAATCTTCTCCTCTGAAACAAATGAAACCAAACTTGGCCTGAATCATCCCCATGGTATAGCTTCTTGTTTTTTAGTCTGAAACAACATGGCTGCCATTGCTAAAAATGCCCCCCCCCTAAAAATAAAACATGGGGGTAATTGCATTTTTTTGGCAAATAATTCAAAAACCATTGCAGATATCTGACATATGGAAAAAAATGATCGGCATGACAAGGTCTACCCATCTTCAATTTTAAAGAATATCTAATGATTCATAGAGTTATTGCACCTGTTCCCTAGTTTTCAAAATTTTGATGTTTGTTTTATTTTTTTTTAAACTATAATAAATAGAAGTAAAGTATTATTGCAGGAATATTCAGCATATCAAGATCTACCAACATGAATATTTTGAAGAAATTTCAAAAGCCCATATTGGAGTAATTGCCCTTTATTGGTCAAATTTTTCGGGAATTTATACCTTTTGTCTTATATTCCAAACATAATTTAAGTAGAGGTCAAGTTTAAATTGCAAGAATGTTCAGTATGTCAAGGACTACTATTATTGAATATGGTAAAATTTTTCGGGATTTTAAACCTTGTGTCTTTTATTCAAAAAAAATTTGAAATAGAGGTAAAAATTAAATTGCAAAAAATGTTCAGCATATAAAGGACAACATTTTAATGAACATGGTCAAGTTGTCTGACCTCATCCAATATGCCTGCCAGTGGGGAACTTTGTTTAACTTTTAACCCTTTTGGAAACATTTTGTAAGATTCATGCTCAAAAACTACTAGGCAATTGAAAGCAATCTTGGTCACGATAGTCTTAAATTGGCCACTTTGAAAAATGTGTCCGGCAAGTCTGCATCACATTAAATATGGCCGGCAGCGGGGAGCATAGTTTAACATGACGCCATGTGGGAATGCATTCAAAGATCTTCTCCTCTAAAACAACAAAGCCAATTGAATCGGACTTGTTCACAGTATTCCTTGGTCTTTAATTTCCCTTTTAAAAAAAGGTATGACATGTCTGCACCTCCTCCCAGACTGCCAACAGTTTAGAACTTAGTTTAACGTTTGACCTTATGGATAAACATATTGAAAGTATATTTTCTTTGAAACTATCAGGCCAATTAAAACCAAACTTGTTACCTTAGTTGCCCCCTTCAAAAAGGTGACCAGTAAGTCTTCACCATATCTAAAATCGTTTCCTTCAGGAATTTAAAGCAAATAACACCAAGGTCTATTCACATACTTGAAAAGGTGGTTCTTTATTATTAGGTTATTTAGACTTTTTCATGGTGTCAGCTCAGTCTCTTGGCCTCTAGTTTTTTTATATTGGACAAACTTTGGTATTTTGTACAAAGTTATCTTCCTATTAGAGTCTTCAAAATGCTTAGGGACCGACCATTTAACCTGAAGGGGGGGTTATGGTTTTTTTTTCTGGACAGAAAATTTATTTATTTTTTTCACGTGTATCAACAAAATATTTTTTTTCAAAATTAACATTATTTTTTTGGGCAGAAAACCTCCTTCAGAAAATTTTTTTTCATCATTTTGGCAGCCAAAA
>MJUU01007749.1:81936-103249 GCA_002080025.1 Modiolus philippinarum
CCCCCCCCCCCCTTCAAGTTAAATGGTCGGTCCCTTAAAACGCAGTGTTCTTGGTAATCGATGTAGATCTTAATTGAAACATAATGTAAGCTCTTGACCATTGTTTTAATTCGAAATTCTCGATACTCTTTGAATTGAAAAGAAAATCTGTATATTTTTTCCTTAGTCCGTGAAACTAATTTTTATGCCAGAGTATGAAAGTATAAAAAAATTGAATTGTGTTCGTGTTTGTTATCACTGAGACAACTTGAAAAGTATGCATGGACTTCTGTTAATCAAATTTAGATTGAACTATCTTTTCATTTTAGATTGCATAATTATCGTGAATAATCATAATATCACTTAATATCAATATAAACTCGAGCTTTAATTCGAATTTTAACTCTTAACTCGAAATGTAACTCGATAGATGGTACTAGAAAATCAACAATTCTAGTTAAATATAACTCGACTTTTAACTCAAACTGTAACTCGAACTTTAAATCGAACTGCAACTCGAACTCGAACTTTAACTCGAACTGTAAATCGAACTCGGTGGTTATACACACGCACCTACGATAGGGACGATTCAATGAATTCTTTCTAATATTCTTGTTTTATCGTGTGAAAACGCGCTTGATTTTCTTATTGATAAGATATTTGTCACATTCAGAGAGGCTACTCATCAACAGGAAATTGGTAAACCAATGAATACTAACTGGCTCCTCCACTAGCAGACTTACTTTTTTATATTCTTACGAGAATGAACGGTTCAGAGACTTGTAAATGAGCATAAAATAAAAGATGCTTGATGGTTCAATCTCACTTATAGATACATTGATGATGCTCTTTCCAGTAATAAAGCATCTTTTGCTAAAAGTATCCCATTGACATATCCTTCAGTACAAGAGATGAGGAGACGACAGGAACCCCTAGATCTACATCTATTTTGGATTTACATCCTCGAATTTGATGAAAATGGTAATCTCCGTACTCCAATTTACGACAAAAGTGACGATTTCAAATTATCAATTTCCCTAACATCGACAGTAATCCAGCTTCTCCTGCTTACGGAGTGTCAGAGTTAATTCGTTACGCGAGAGCTAGCACAAATTATACAGACTTATACAGTTATCTCTGTGACCGCCTTGTTAATCAAGGCCTCATACTATCAATAAAACGTTTTTAAAGAGATGCCAGTCCATTATGGAAAAATTTGAAGTTTCAGTCAGGACTTTGATTCAAGATCCCTTTATTAATTAATACTGACATGATCATTTCTGTAAACTGTCTACGAACTTTCAATTGCTGCTGAATTGCTACCGGACACTACCGCAATTGATGCGCCATAAAATCAGTTTATTCTCCTTTTTCTTTTGAAGTGACCGTACCAAGTCAGGTGATTTCCTCTTGCTTTGTCTTTGTGCCTTTATGGACTTAAGCTCCTGACTATTCTGTTCGGTAATTTTGTTATCACCCTTATTTTGTAATTGTCCCCCGCCGCACCGCAACGGTGTGATCTAGCAATGGCCTGCGTCCGTGTGTCCGTCCGTCTGTCTGTCACACTTTTGTAGACGCAACTCCTCAGAAACCGCTAGTCGGAATTCATTCAAATCTTACAGGAATGTTAGTCACCATTAGTACTAGATTATATCGCATCACTAATGGATTCGTCACATTTTGTGAGAGTTATGGGACTTTGATTATTTCCACCTTGTTATGCCATGGCAAGTCTTGTGGACGCAACTCCTCAAAAACCGCTATTCCGAATTCATTCTAATTTTATATGATTGTTAGTCGCCGCTATATGTACTAGATTATATCGCATCGCTGTTTTGATTTATCAAATGTTGTAGTGGTTATTTGACTTTAAAAATTTAACAATGTTATACAATGACAGATCTTGTGGACGCAAATCCTCAGAAACCATTGCCCAGATTTCCTTCATATTTTCCAGGGTTGTTAGTCACCATAGATCATGCGCTTTATTTGAGTATTATCTGACTGCAACTATTTGGATAATAAACATTTAATATGTTTAAAAAATTTAAAGCAGGATATTAAGCATAAAAACTCGTTTGATATTATTTGGGATTGAATCACTCACAGTGTGACAGGTGCTGTTAACAGAACAGAACATGCTTACAATTCCGGACTACCTGATGTCACTCTCAGTTTTACTGGAGTTCATACTGTGAGTGCCTTTGTTTTGAATGTTGTAATTTCTGTTTCTGTGCTTTGTACCTGTCCAACATCATTGTTTGTTTTTTTTTCTGTGTGTCTAACGTCATTGTTTTCTGTGTTCTCGTTTTGGCCGTGTCTTTGGACTTCGATTTTTGTAAGATTCACTCCTTTTTTCCTTCGGTATCTTATGTTGTTGTTTAATAACAAAAATAGCAACAAGTATAATTGTTCAAATAGAAATGTTCCGTTTATTACTAGAACATGTACAATACATCAAATTAGCTTAAACATGTACATCAAAACATTTTTCGAGGGTGTCTTAAACTAAAAAATAAGATGTAATGAGAAGTCATAATTTTAAAAAGGGAGATAATAAAACCAATGAAGGTAATCAACTTTTTCACTATTTCTTTTGCAAAGTGGTCAAAGTTTCACAGTATGATAAAGTGAATAAAATTTTAGAATTAAAAATTAATTATATTTTGATTTATATTATTCTAATTTTGGTAAATTTCCTGCAACTCTCATAAGACTTATTATTTTTGAGGATTCTACTTAGCAACAATAAATATTTTTCAGTGATAGCTGTTTTCTTTTCAAACATGTTTTGATTGAAGCAATATGTATCACTTAAATTATAAGAGGAAACCCCGAACAATTTTTTTGTTTGGAATGGTGGTCTGAAATGCGTTTTAATGGATAGTGGAGCTATCTGTTGCCACGGAAACCAAACCAGAAAACCGAATTTTAGAGAGAAAAAAAGTGCTCTGCTAATTATTCATTTTTCATATATTAACTTGATTATAAGGGGAACATCTGCTCAATTTTTTTTTTTTTTTTTTTTGCAAAGGGGACCTGGAATATTTGATTTCTGCAATATGTATTACTTAAATTATAGGGGAACCCCTGCCCAATGTGTTGTAATGGATAGTGGAGCTTTAGTTTACCATGGAAACCAAACAAGAAATCTGAAATTTGAGAAAAAAGAGTTCTGCTAGATTTTTTTTACTACATTTACTTGATTATAAGGGGTACCCCTGCTCACTTTTTTTTGCAAGGGGGCCTGGAATATTTGATTTCGGCAATATGTATTACTTAAATTATAGGGGGAACCCCTGCCCAATGTGTTGTAATGTATAGTTGAGCATTAGGTTACCATAGATCTGAATTTTTAGAAAAAAGTATTCTGCTTCATATTTTTTACCATTTCAGCAATATGTATGAACTAGATTATAAGGGGAACCTCTGCCCAATTTTTTTTCCAAAGGGGGACTCAAATTGATTTCAGTATATATATATATATATATATACGTGTGTGTGTGTGTGTGTGTGTGTGTGTGTGTGTGTGTGTGTGTGTCTAAGAATACCGACCACGACTGTGTTTACTGAGTGTTGGATTAATTAACGTCAGCTGTTACAATGCAATTGCATGAAAGATAATATACAAAAAAAAATAAAGTAACTATAACAACACTCAAGAATATAAAAAAAAATATATACAAGATGTTAACTGTGTTATACTTCAGGTATCCGTTACCCTTCATCAGACACATATTTACTGAAATAAGATGTATAATTCAATCTATTACTGTTATAAAAATATATCAAATACACAAACCAACAAAAATTTTAATTTTCAAACTTTTAACTTCAGGCAACCAAATATTTGTGGCTACTTTTGTTTCATCTATACGCTTTTGAATATCTTTGATTAAGTCCATCAGGTTCTAGCGTTTTCATCTGGTAAAATTTTGGATGTACCAGCTGAAAACGCTAGAACCTGATGTAGGTACTCCAACGAAAAAAATTAAATCTTAGAATTCAATGAATTTAACGGTGGAAAACGATAGTTATCTGCTTCCATAATAAGAAAATAAATTTTAATCTCCAAAAAATTTATATTAAGGATTAATTAACATAATTAAAAAATTACAATTTGTCCACTTCCGGTTTGTGTTTTCTTTACATATACTAGCTCTATTAACTTGTTGAAACTAATTTGGAGTTACGGCGCTTTGGCCACTAGTTAAGATAAAATACGACGAAAATTCAAGAAAACTGCAAAAACAAGTAAAAGTTAAAATTGCCGTGCACCTACGTGCAATCATGAATCTATTTGAAACTCTGCAGTTGAAAAGTATAGGTTGTAATTTAAATACAACACTTAACGTGGGTCTTCATGCACCATGTCATTATTATGTATTTGTGCAAGGAAAATTGGTAAATCATTAAACTTTGCTACAAAAGTGTTCGTTGGAGTTCCTACTTGATGGACTTTTTGTAACAGTATTAGACTAAATTATTGATTAATTGTTGAACGAATGAACAATTCAAGTCACGAAAAAATTTGATTTCCGTGAAACGTCATGATAGTAAACATATTAAGGACGCTGATTACCGTAATTGCTGTTAAGAACCTTGTGACGTTACCTTATAGTTAGCAACGTCGTTGGTAACTTTAATTTAACCATGAATATCCCTGCAAGGGTGAAACCGGTTGGTGATTTTCAGAATGATATTATATATTATTTGTGTGATTTGTGTATTTAAATATTTTCCGTAAAGACTATAAAGCATTTTCAACACATTTTCTTTATTCCTATTTAATTACTTGTGTGGATTTAATTAATTTTTCATATATATATATATATATATATATATATATATATATATATATATATATATATATATATATACGTCAACTCATCCTGCCCATCTTTTGGATGACACACAAAGACTTCTCAGTTTTTGTTTTGGTTCATGTATTCTCACTAGTTATTTATTTCATTTCATTTCATAGAGTAGAGTAGAGTAGAGTAGACATTAAATATGGAACTTTGGATTTTTTTTTCCTCCCGTCTACTCCAGCGAGATCCATCAATCACGGGGATAAATGGGTAGGGAGAGGAAATTTACCAACCAATCTCCAGTCTTGTACACCCTTCCGAGGAAGTGGTATTTCGGCAGCGGTTCTCCAGTTTTTAGATCCGAGTTGCACTGACGAGATGTAAATTCATCGAAATAGGGCCGTATATGCAACAGTGAAATTCAAATGAAGTGTTGCGTGTCGCTCAAATTGTAGTGGTCAAATTCCTCAGTGGAAAGATGTTCTCGATAATATCACATCCTAAAACTTTAACTCAGTTGGGCTTTGACTTCAGACGCATATAATTTATTTTTCAAGACCTGTATAAGCATATTTACATGCTTATCCTGAGGATTAAATAAGATTTCCAAGTTTGTCGCTGTTTTTAGACGTTATAAAACAAACAATAGACGAAAGTGAACAGTACACATTAATTCAGTTGATATTTCAAAAACTATCCGTGTCTTTATCAGAACACAATTAAAATAGAAAAATAAAAAAAATAAAATAAAAAAATGATCCTACCAAAAAAAAAAACAGCGAAGAAATAAGATCAGCACTGCGATCCATGCTGGATAATGAAGAAATCGAGAAAGAAACATTTGATGGCCTCTCCCTGAAAATCCAAGAGCTGGTTTGTTCTACCTCTTACAAAAAATTCACAAGTCTTACTTTTTGTTTTGTGTGCGCGCGTGTGTGTGTGTGTGTGTGTGTGTGTTGTGTTTTGCTTTGCGTTAGTCTTCAGCTCGATTATGTTATGAATAGTTAACTCAGTCACATCTTTACTAGTCTATTATCTGTAAAAGAAATCCGATGAGTTAATCAGTCATTTTTACAATAAAATTTTAGATATATTTGCAATTACAATGAACATTGTCAAGGGACTGATTAAAAATAACCGAAGGTGTTTTTGGCAGGCAAATGTAAGTCTCCCTCTTGCATAGCTCTGTCCTTAATTATTGTTGGCTTTTCTTTTCAGATCTAACTTATATTTCGGTTGATGGATTTCCAAATCTTTTGATTGATCTGCACTGAAAAGACACAAAATGGCGATTTGAATAAACTGAATTCACAGTAACTTCGGTATTTTGTTATTTATTGCCACTGAGTAGATGCCAATGTTGGTGCACTGTTAGTCTCCGAGGGAATTCACCAACCCAGATGCTAGTACATCGGTGCTGACCCAATCTTTATTCAATATCTAAATATTAGAATTTTGTTTAAAACTCGGAAGTATTTTCCTAGCTCCTGTGAATATCTCTGTCCTTGTCTGATTTTGCTTTTCTATTAAGACAAACAAAGGGATATGGAGTAAATGTACTTGGGACAAAATCCCTATAAATACATGGTAAGATAAAGCAAATGGAACAACGCTTTTATTGTTGTTCTTCATCTTGAAGCCACCATGAGGCCTTCAACAAAGAGCAAATGCCTAGCACCGGTTTACGCGGAATTCACTTGCTAAATGTTGAACAACGCCACATCCATCCCATCCTTTACATAATTTTTTATGGATGCAGGGTTGTCAACAAGCATAACATATCGGGCAAAGTACTCTTACAAACACTGTCATTACCTAATAATTGGTAATTTAATTGCTGTCAGCTTCTACGTATTTTTCGGTTTAGGAATTTCCAAATATTTTGATTTTGCCATTTTTGGACCTATCACAGTAACTTCGGTAATTTTTAATTAAAATGGCTTATATGATTATCTTTTAAAGGATATTACATGATGCCTTCCAATGTAGCCATCGGAAAGAGAACTATGACGTCTTCGCTTTACAGAAACAATCCTTCCTACTACGGGTCTCACTTAGCAAATGACGGAAACACACAACAGGAGATAATTAACAACCTAGGTAGCCATGCACCAGTTTGTTCGATTACTGTCGAACCTCCGATTCCAAATGAATGGTGGGTAGTTGACTTGGGTGGTATATTTGACATCTTTAATATCTATGTCTATGGAAGAACATGTTGCTGTGGTGAGTTTTTTCCAATAAATGAAATATTTTAATGTTCGTGCTCAGTTTTGTTTCTGTTTTAGCAATTTGTACTACGCATAAAAATTTACAAAATGTTGAACTCCTCGATATTTGTTTTTGTTTTTCAAATGCTTACTTCGTGGAGTGAATATTTTCTTTTATTGTTTTAAATAGACAAACCACCTTTTATTTATAGCAAATTACATTATTGACAAATTGTCATGCACTTGAGGAATGTTTATCATTTTAGTTTGGGTTTAATGAACAATAAACTCCGTTTTTTTTTACTTTCTACATTGAGTAATCAACGAACCTTATATATATATAAAATGAGTGGGTTAAAAAAATGGATTTGATGAGTCAATGCATCCAAAAAGCCATTACTTATTATTTTAATTAATGTCGTTAAAAAGCTTGAAAATTAACTTTTTTGCGGGAATTCCCTTTAAGACGTCATTGATTGATTTGGTTTATCTTTTGCGGAATTTCCCCTTGTGGCGTATAGTAATTGTGAACCGAACCGTAAATCCAAAACGAATAACCCAAGGACAATGTCAAAATAAGAAACAACAAACACTAAAAAAAAACAGCACAAGTACGGCACAAAAAATGAAGACACACATACACAAAGATGAACACCACGGACCCGATAAAAATCCATGGGTGAGATCAGGTGCACCGGTAGAGTAGTCATCTCCTGTTTCTTATATGAAAACCCACAGTGTTATAAATGTCAAATGAAATTTTAGTTTATCTTTTGGCGGGACTTCCTTTTGCGACATCATGTGTTTTGCTTAATGAAATCATAGATGTATTATGATGAAATTTTTTACAAACCGTATTGTATTCCATATTTAATTATTCATGATTTTTACTGCATTGCTTATCATACAGATAAACATTCTACCTAAGTCACATCCAAAAAGTCTAGACAATTTCTTGAAGAGCTTTTTAATACATTTCTCAAGCACTGTTCGCCCACACGACATATACCGGTACTTTCTTATTCTATGACTTATTGATATTATTATATTATTGTATAATAATGCCCTAAATTTTGTAGAAATATATGAAATTTTGTACACATATTCAACCAAATAACTTCAGTACTACACTTTTAGAGAAAGAACATAAAAATAATACACAGTTATACTAGCTTTTGCTAGTATCGGTACCAAGTCTGGCATCAGAGTTTCTATCGTTGTTCACGTTTGTCTTTTGTTTTGTTTTTTGTTTTGTTTTGTTTTTATTTGTTTGTTTGTTTGTTTTTTTTTTGTTTTTGTTTGTTTGTTTTTGTTTTTGGTTTGTTTTTTTTTTTCTTGTGCAGTTCCTTGGTACATTGTGGCATGTAGCAGTTTTTTCGGCCATTGTAGGTGTTTCCTGTTATCTTTTTAGTCCCCTACCGGCTCCGCCGAAGGGGACTTTAGGTTTTCACTCCGTCAGTCCGTCACTCTCAGTTTTCTGGACTTTTTTCCCATACTATAAGAGATATTCATCTAATATTTGGTATGTAAGTCTACCACCATGAGTTACAGATCAAGTTCAAGTTTGGTTCTGGTTCATGGACTTTGGACGGAGTTATGGGCCTTTGACTTTTTAAACAGTTCCAGATATGAAGCTAATATTTGCTATGTGAGTCTGCCACTATGAGTTACAGATCAAGTTCGAGTTTGGTTCCAGTCCATTGATTTTTGACGGAGATAGGCCTTGGACTTCGAAATTTTTGATAAATTATAGGTTTTCCGGACGTTTTTTTTTCTAAACCGTTCCAAATATTAAGCTAATATTTGCTTTGTGAGTCTACCACTATGAGTTACAGTTCAAGTATGAGTATGGGTTGGGTCCCTTGATTTTTGACGGAGTTATGGGCCTTCTACTAGGAAAACTTTTCTTCTTAAACTATTTTTGCTGGTGTAACAAAGAATTATTCCACCGGTAGGGGACTTCTGTATTGCCTTGCAACACCATCAACACTTCTTTATTCTATAATCTTTGTTGATATTGGCCCCTTAAAAAATTCAATAGGGTGCTCTTTTATGTTATAAACAAAACTTTCAAGGATCTGAGTCTGTAATGAATAGAAAGCGATTTAGTTGGATTTGACAGAAATTTGTGAATACAGAATTTTCAAAACGTAGTCACGAATGAATTTTGAATTGTTTTCCCATTATCTTTTAGAACATGCATTGGAAGAAATTCTTCGGCGTATGAATATGGCCTGACAACAGAAACCTAACACTCTACAATAGCTTGCACATGGTAGGAAGGTACTAATTAAAGAGTGGTTCTTGATTTCACCCGCCGAAATTCCCAAATTTATGCGCAGCTTCCTACAAGGAGCATATTTGTGCGCGAGGTGTACACTACTAGGTCATGGAAGAATCCATGGAACTCAATTGAATTCACTAGTTTTTTGACATCCTTCAAAAATTGCAAAATATTGATTCAGTATTATTATTAAATAGTAACCATGTTATTCACATAAATTTATTCACGATAAATAATTTGTAAGAAATGTTTTGATACTGTTAATGATCATTTTCAAATAAATTCGTGAATGACTTTTTTACTTAGGGCAGTCTGATTATATTCAAACAACATTGCCGTGTACAATGTTTTTTTTCATATATTGAAAAGAACCCAGACTTTAAACGTTCAATATATCTTTCTCATGTTGTAGATTTTAACCGCTCGTTTCTTGTTATCTGTGTTATTGATCCATCTTCCTTTAGTGACTTGCCTCACCCGTTTGCCGTTCGTTTGTTCAGTTAAGACCATATATTTTTTGAGGTTGATGTATAAAACAGGTTGATTTGATCTACATTTCATGCATTAGTGACTCAGGTTAAATTTTTGTAGAATCTCAATCTCGGTAACAACAACTCGTAGAGGAATAATATTTTGTCTGTAGATAAGTCTTTTGAAGTTACGAAGACCCAGATAAAAATTAGGTCACTTTGACTTACATTTCAAGCTTTAGTGACTCAGGTTCAAGTTTTTGTAAGAGTCTAGATTTCGGATACTACAACTCATAGAGGTATAAGATTTTGTCTGTAGATACGTCTTGTTAAGTTCCAATGTAGCACATAAAAATTAGGTCACTTTGAACTACATTACATGCATGAGTGACTTAGGTTTAAGTTTTTTGTAAAAGTCCAGATCTAGAATACTACAACTTGTAGACGAATGATATTTTGTCTGTAGGTTACACAGCTTCAGTTCAAAATTAAGTCACTATAGCCTACATTTCATACATGAGTTACTTAGATTAAAGTTTTTGTAATAGTCCAGATCATTGAGAAATAATATTTTGTCTGTAGATGCGTCTTGTTAAGATAAAAATAAGGTCACTTTGACTCACATTTCAACGGTGAGTGACTTAGGTTAAAGTTTGTGTTACAGTCTGGATCTTAGATACTACAATATATGTACTGAGCCGGACTCGGCGAACATAACCTAGTTCGTGGCCCAATTAAGATAAAACCCAATGTTTACTGTTCGGGAACAGGAATAAACACAATGTGGCGTGATACTTTAATTAGCCGATGAACAAAATGGTAAAAACATGAAAAATACAATAATTAACAATCATAAGTTATGTGTCTAAAATAGTAAGAATTAATAGTCCACTTATGCTACCATAACTATGAGTAAAGTGTCAACATATTTAAAAACACAACAATTTGCATAAATAAACACAACTATGACGTGTGTCTGTGTAATTTTTATACTAGTACATGGAGTTCCGGTATAGTCACGGAAGGAAACAGTTGAATTGCTTTAATACAAGGAATATGTCTTCCATAATTATATCTGGATGTATTTAAATGACACTAATTGCTTGCCATACATTCTTTATTTATATGAATTATGCAACTGAATAACGGTTGTTTAGCTTCCTCTTTTAGACGGAAATAATACATAAAAACTTTAAATACTTTGTTGAAACTTGTAAATATTATAATCCATAATTATAATCAACAGTTGTAAGATGAACATTCCGAAAAAATGGATGTTTATAGCAAATCATGCAATCAATGTGTACAGCTGATATTCATAATAAACTGTTGTGTAGTTACGTTAAATAGATCCATCTCCATCCAAATATAATGAAAATATAATGTAAGACTTACACTGTTATTGAACTAGGTATTCCAAGTTCCAAAGTAATATCTGGACATTCAAAGATCTACGTTCTGACTACGATTGAGAAAGGTGGGATAGGGAAACGAAACCAATTATTTAAAATACACACGGTGCGTTCGGAATGTCTCCATGTTTGACATGACTATACACTAATTGTGACAATACACTCCCCGTCTAATATCTACTTGATATCACTATTCTTTTAAATAAACAACAGAAATTTATTATATTCTATTCACAATATTCCTGAATATAATTTATATACATTTTATACACTATCTTCCACCAGACGAATTATCTCGGTGATCGTTAACTGATCTTGAATTCACAGATGAATGATGAATACGGTGAAATAAAATACAGCGTTATCCAGGTTGACATGAGCTGGAGTCTTTCACTTCCTACGAAGGAATTAGTTGTAGTAATGAATATTCTTGTAACGTGAATATCCTAAGAATATCTGAAAAAGTTTGTCCTTTTTCATCCAAAAGTGGATTGAGATTGGTAATTGAACTTGCTTTGCCAATAGGTATATTATGACTTGTACAGTCTAATTCTTCTTCATAAATTTCATGTTGTAGTGATGAGATATCGAGGTCCTCTGTTTCTTGAAGTGAAGTGTTGTCAGGTTCAAGCTTTGAACTCCCATTCAGTTGTAGACGGGATGAACGTTTCAGGAATGCAACTCTATGTATAAGGGCATTCCAGTCTGAGAAGTGCTGGAATCTCTCAGTCCCTATGTTAGGACTTTCTGGTGTAGCGAGTGTTTTGGCAACAGAAATCTCTGGAGAAACATGAGGACGAGTCTCACTATCATGTAATGTTTCTAGTTGTTGCAGTTTATTTTGCCAAGTTTCCCATTCTGAAGCAATATCACCCGGGACTGATTCGTCCAAATCAACTGCTGTTGAAGTCAGCTTTCGTAGAATCAGCTTCCTTGGATGATCACTGGTGCTAAGAATCCAAATGGATCATATATGTTGTTTATCGTAGATAATACACCTCGTCTTGTTATAGGCTTCGTGTCCAGCGATAGCTGGAATAGGAACATGTCTGTGTTGACATCCCATATTAATCCAAGGCTACGCTGGAGTGGTTTATGGTTGGCTTCAAGATCTAAATCTTTCAAGTTTGTAGCTAAATCACTCCTTTGACGACTTTGATGGCTTCTTCTGCTGTTGGGTATGAAGTTAATCCATCATCAACATAAAAGTCTTTAGTCACAAAATTTGTAACATCTTGGCCGTACTCTGGCTCTGCGGCCTGTACTATCTTACGTAGCCCCAACGTTGCCACTGCTAGGGATGGACTGTTACCGAATACATGCACTCTCATACGGTACTCTATCAATACTTTGTCAATATCATTGTCTTTATACCACAGGAATCTTAGGTAGTTTCTGTGATCTTCTCTCACTACAAATAACAAAATACCGAGGTTACTGTGAATTTAGGTTCTGCATATGCGCATTTCGACAACTTATGTCTCTTCAGTGCAGATAAAATCAAAGCAGTGAAACATGTGCTGAACGTCAGCAGTAACAGCAACCATCTCTCTCCTGAAACGTATCAGGACTCCAAGTAAGCTGTTTGATAAGTCTAACACTGTTTAGGGATATATCGTCGAACTTTGCGGAGGAATCGAACACACCCCTGATCTGCTCAGGTTTCTTGGGGTGATATACTCCAAACAAAGGTAAATACCAACATTCTTCTTGTTCTTGCAATGGCGGAGCAACTTCCGCATGGTTGTTGTCTAATATCTTTGACATGAATTCTATAAAATGTTCTCTTTTGAGAGCGTTCCTCCTCAGACTGTTTTCGAGGAATTCCGCTCTTTTAGCAGCTTGTGGCCTGTTGTTAGGAAGCCGTTGTCTTGGTGTCCGAAATGGTAACGGAGATACCCAACTGCCTGTGGAGTCTCTTACAAACTGGTTATCCATTTGTTTCATGAATAATTCATCTTCATACGACATTCCTGGTTTGTCGTCATCTTTTGTCTTTGCAAAGATATCATATTCTGGTATGTCTACTGTTTAGTTGCAGTATTGAAACAAGCGGGATCTGGTTCCCGTACACAAATTTTACTTTCACATGGTCTTAGTGTCGTAGGTTGGCCAGATGGTAGGACAAATGTTTTCTTCACAGATAAGTCTGGAGTTGCATGTTGATAGTCCAGACAGATATCTCCGATGACTACCCAGCCCAGTCTTAATTTCTGGGCAAAGGGTGATCCAGGCGGTCCATATCTATAATCTAGGACATGGTGGACTTCGGGAAGGTCTCTTCCTATGAGCAGCATTATCTTCCTGCTGTCTTTGATTTGCGGGATTCTCCCAGCTATATCTTTCATATGTGGAAGGTGTTTGGCAGAATCTGGTGACGGGATTTCGTCTCAGCTGCTTGGAATATAATCACATTCTACCAAAACTGGCAGTTCTAACTCTTCATGTCCGTGTAAAGATTGGACTATAAATCCTTTGGCTCTTCTGCCACTGGTGGCAATACGACCTGAACAAGTGGTCAGGGTATAATTTTCTGGTTTGTCTTCAATGTTGAAGAATTCGAAAAACTCTGGTGATGCTAGGGACCTATTACTTTGGTCATCAAGAACTCCATACATTTCAATGATTTTGTCGGAGTTGTCCCTATGGTGTACTCTGACAGGGATAATTTTGACACATGATTTGCATGTGTTGCTTCCACAAATTTCTGTACAAGAGGAGTTAACTGTTCTGTCAGTACTGCTTGCATTACTTGCCTCTCCGCAGTTATGTTGTACTGTCTCCCCG
Organism: Modiolus philippinarum; assembly: GCA_002080025.1. Lineage (NCBI taxonomy): Eukaryota > Metazoa > Mollusca > Bivalvia > Mytilida > Modiolidae > Modiolus > Modiolus philippinarum. Next base: position 95,890 of record MJUU01007749.1, read on the forward strand.
CCGTGGTGTTGCACGGGGTCATCTGAAGATGCCTGCCTAACTATATGTAAGGCAGTGGTGTGCTCTTGCTTCCGCAGTCTCTGCAGGAAATTTTCGCCTTGCAGTCTCTGCTTCTGTGGCTTGAAGAGGCGCAACACCTAAAACAGGTTGTTTTGTTTGAGGATCTCTCTCCGCTCTTCAGTTGATTTGGCCTTGAATCCTCTACATTCGTCTAATGAATGTCTTGTGTTGTGTATGACGCACCTGTCTGGTGCTCCATTCTCTGTACACTGGGGCAGGATGCCCCCAATGTCTTGCCTGGGCTTGTTAGGGCATGATCTGTCGACATCAGTCTTGTGAGATGCTACCCGGGTTTTGGCCACGTGTGGTTTCCTTCCGGAATACTCTGGAGTTATTTGCTGTTCATGTTCATAACAGAATGCAGGATCATTTTTGATTTTGCTCATTTCCCGAATGAATCTGGAGAATTCGGCGAATGGTGGAAATAGTACGTCCTTGGGCGACTTATACCTTGCGGCTCTCGTTGTCCACTTTTCTTGGAGTCCATAAGGGAGCTTACTGACAATTGGCCTTATCGCAGATGAAGAATCAAAATATCCTAGAAGTGACTGGAATTTGGGATTCTGTTTGATGTGTTCTATCTCCGACAATAAATCGGACAACTCATTCAGATGTGCACTATCCTTGTTTGTCAGTTTTGGGAATTTCGCCAATCTGTCCAATCTGACGCTTCCACCATTTCAGGGGATCCATACCTGGTATCTAAACGATCCCACAGCAATCTGAGACATTCAGTGGGGTTCTCACATGACCTCCTTATACTTTCAGCCTGTGTTGAAGACTCAACTCTCAGCCATTTTACTAGGAGGTTTAACTGTTGTGAGTCAGACACTTTGGCTTCATCAACAACTGACTTGAAGCTATTTTTCCACACAAAGTAGGATTCAGCTTGGTCATTGAAATTAGTAAGACCAGATAACAGTATTTCCTTATGGAGAAGGAATCTGGTTATATCTGAAATCTGGTTTACAGTCCTGTCATCCTCAAGGTTTACTGCTTGTGAACTTGGTATTGGCATGTCACGTGATAAGTGCTGACATAATGGTTCAAATGCTGGTGCATCTCTGTTAAGCTGAAATGTAACAGACTGAGATCCACGAGGTGGTCCAGCGTAAGCTGGAGTAGATGTTACTTCCGGTGCTCCATATACTACTGCTGGAGTTGACGTAACTTTCTGCGGTCTGGAGGACCCATATACTACACTTGGAGTTGACGTAACTTCCGGTGGTCTGAAGGCCCCATATACTACTGATGGAGTTGACGTGACTTCCGGTGGTCTGGAGGCCCCATATACTACTGACGGGATATTTTGTACCTCCTCATTTGAAACATTGAAGAAGTGTTCTTCAACATATTGTTGAACCCGTTGTAGCGGGTCTGCTTCATCTATAGGAAACTGACTGCGCTGGTCTTCACTATCAACTCCTGTTTGACTACTATTGTCATCCAGGATCTTGGCTTCAGTTTCTGCCATGACAGCTTCTTTTCTTGCCTCTAGCAATATTTGGTCGGCCTTTAGCTCGACTCTCTTCCGAGCTGCTGTTGCTTCCATCTCAGCCATCTCAGCCTTTTTAGCTTCCATTTCAGCCTTTCGAAGAGCTGTAGATTCTTCTAACATGGCTTCCTACTTTGATAAAGTTGCTCGTTTTTCTGCGAAAGCAGGTTTTGCTTTGAGAGCTTCAGCTTTTGCTTTCTTACGTTTAACCAGACTGGAAGCGTTGGTATGTGTAGACGTCCCACCTTGTGATTTGTATTCACTATTGTGGGACAATGAGCTGCTACTAGGTGCCTTTGATGATTTCTTGGGCGTCAGAGCCCTGCTAGCTTCCTGTAAGTAACACAGGGCATCGTCAATGGCACGTTGGCGGATATCTGCTATTGTGGAGCATTCCTCCAATTCTTCTTTTACTATCCTCGCTCCTGATAGTCTTCAGGTAGGCCTTGAAGGTACTTAGTCGTCTTTGGTACCTGCTATTTGCTTTTGCTATATTTTGTTCTAAGGTTCTTTGATCCCGTAGTCCTGCGGGGGGGATCTTCAGCTTCCTGGGGCAGGGAGTCCAGCATCGTCCACAAATACTCTATGTCTTGACGATGTTTGTCGCATGTCTGTAAATATTGTTCTTGCCCTTTCTATGTAAGTGTTCGGACCCTGGTGTACGAAACTGTTGAAATGGCTTCCTCGGGCATTTCTGTCTGATTAACACTCAGTGTGATGAACGTTGTCTAATCCAGTTGTAGCTTTGTCGCCTGGAACAGGAACGGTGTTACCGTACTTCTGTGATTGTGTTGTCTTCTGTCCGGGAACAGGAAGAAACGTTGTCCTGTAACTGTGTTGCCTGCAGCAGGAACGGTGCTACCAGTAGTCCAAAAGAGGTCTGGAACTCAGGCTGGTTCTAGTGTTTTTACTGTACTGAGCCGGACTCAGCGAACATAACCTAGTTCGTGGCCCAATTAAGATAAAACCCAATGTTTACTGTTCGGGAACAGGAATAAACACAATGTGGCGTGATGTTCGGGAACAGGAATAAACACAATGTGGCGTGATACTTTAATTAGCCGATGAACAAAATGGTAAAAACCTGAAAAACACAATAATTAACAATCATAAGTTATGTGTCTAAAATAGTAAGAATTAATACGCGGGTATGTTAAGGCCCTTTTCTAAGGAGGAGATAACTCCGTCGAGCACGTTTACGTCAAGCTGTAAATCAATCTGCGTCAAAACCAACAATCGGTACATTTTGGTTGAAATTCAGCGTAATGAAGATAGAACTAATTATTTTTCAAATACATCATCATGAAAAATATCTCACTGCTCTATTTTAATAGCATTTTTGTGAGCTTAAATGAGAAAAGAACGATATTTTTGTGTTGTCGAAAAATCAGGTTGCTCCGCCCTTTTGTCCATGAATGGCAAATCACGTTCGTTCAGAAGCTTTGAATGCATGCTGTGAAATGACTTTGGGACGAAGAAAATGTTATCTGAGATGCTGTTTAAGTGAAGGTAAGAACGATTTATATGTATATGTACAAAGACCATATCGAATATTATCAACAATCGTCGATTTGACAAAAAACGAACACGTTGAGTCGATCAGAATCCAGTGGTCACAGGTGGTCACTTCGGTCAATCAGCTGATGTCTTCACGATATTGCCAAAATTATGTTTAGGCGTGCCGAGTGTCCCGTTCGGGGTGTCAGATCTGAAGAACCGACGCCACGTCCAGACATCATTTACGAAAGGGCATGTTGAATAAATGTCTTTCTCGGTATTAATGTTGGCTTTTTGGAAAAAGGGGGGGTTTGGAGGTCCCCACAGCACAGGCACTTGTTTCATAAAAAAAATCAGTCCCTCCCTCTCTTCTTCCACTTGTATCATAAAAAAATCAGTTCCTCCCTCTCTTCTTCCACGAAGAAGAGAGGGAGGGACTGATTTTTTTTATGAAACAAGTGCCTGTGCCCCACAGCAGACTTGGGGTCGATTACATTCAAATGTAATCAATTACATTACAGATTACATTCAGATTTTCATGATTACATTACATTACAATTAGAAATGTAATCAATTACATTACAATTACATTTCAAATGTTATCGATTACATTACAGATTACATTTGTTGGCTACTTTGTCTCCATATACACTACATTTACTTCATATACTCATGTAGTACAGGATATCTCTTTGGTTTACATTTACTACGTATTATAAAAGATTTTAAACTTTAAATCTATATACTCCACATGTTACTCCATTTAGTACAAGATATCTCTTTGACTCACATTTTTCTCTCAATGTTACAGTTGTATCGACCTACATTTACTCCATATGACAAAAGATGTCTGTGTTGAAGCTAAAATAGAAGTCTGTTTCTGTATTCACTAAAAAAATACATTCCATAATTTAGTGAAATTCATCCCGGATGTTACAGCTTGTGTACACTCTATTTTCTCTGCCAATATTAATAAAATGCCCAGTTTTTATTGGATGTTTATGATTTGATGTTCCAAATTTACAAAGTGAATATTAGTCCTTTTTGTCTAAAATATTAAAGTAATTTTCAAATTCAAAGGAATCTTTAAATAATCTATAGTTCAAAGCTTTCTGCGAATTTCGTAACAAAAAGTGCCATTCTTGTACAAACTGTTACCAAATTCGGTTCTTTACAATTGTTATAATTAGGAGCCATTTGAATTTTGAAAAAAAAATCCTGGGTCCAGATATAAGAGTTGCCAGTCTCATCGAGATATATTTGGTCCAGGGATAATTATGATTTTCATGAATGAAAGTTAATATAAAAGTTTATTTGATATATGTGGTAGTTTTATCTCTTATTCTTGTATTTTTCAAGTAATTCAATTCTAAATCAGACCTGTTCAAAATGCTATCTGTCTCCCTTTAGAAAATACCATACTTTTTATTTTTTTTGTATTTTTTTTTATTTCCATGTATATGTAACCATTTAATATCTTAGAACAATTATTGTCTAGAAATAATAACTGTTAATCATCTTTAACAATGATGTCAATGTGATTAAATAAAATAGCACCCTACAGGTGTGAAATTTAACAAAAATCTAATTATCTTTGACACAATTGCAAGTTACCAATCTTTTTACGACCCCCAATAAATATGTAACAGGATGTTTGAAGTGTGCACAAAATTGACATAAAAATAGAAAATATAGACAACTTATGTAAAACCTTTCCAATACTTCTGCTGAAGTGTGACAGGATTAAAACTTAATTTTATTCTTTGAAGTTCTAAGAAAACAAATGTTTTTACAACATTAAACATAAGAAAATGGAGACATCATTTTTAATCATTTTTTTCAATTTTAAACTCTTATTTGAATTTCTCTTATAAATTTTTGAATATATATTTTTATATATTAAGTTTTGCATTTCATTTCTTAAATAAAACTTCAATACTTCTTTTTTAAAATTTTAAATTTCTAAAAGTAATCAAAATGTAATCTAAATGTAATCATGATTACAGGGTAGAACTGAATGTAATTGATTACATCGATAAGATGTAATCAAAAAATTGTACGATTACAGATTACATCTGATTACATGAAAAAATGTAATCCATTACAGCTGATTACGATTACAAATTACGATTACCCCATCTCTGCCCCACAGGCACTTTTCAGAAAGGGAAGTGGGGTACCTACATTGTATATCGAGAATCAAGTGCCTGTTGGTGTTCGTGGTCCGGTGAAATTGCACTACACTGGCAATATTTGTCGAACAGAATGAGTGTGTCAACTTCCAGTTGAATTTGAAGTTGGTGTGTCCATGGGTATACATGTTCTAGTACTAGTACATGTAATGATTTAGAGACGTTTCGGCCCTAAAACACTTCGGCCAGATGAAATTTCGGCCATGCGTAATTTCGGCCGTGTCATGAGTGTTACAAATCCGTAAAACTTGAAGGCGAATTGTATGAAAAAACTGGCCAATTACTTTTTATGAACCTATTTCAACGTTAGTAGGGCTATGATTACCGATAAAAACATACTGATACTAGACAGAAAGTTTGGTCATATTGTAACGGTTTAAAGTATCCATTGTGAAATAAGTTCCAAAGGAACATATTTTATAGCTCACCTGGTGAAATAATTATTATTTATTTATTTATTATTTAAATAAATCTCCAGACGGAATAAATCTCATAGATATATCAATAACATTTGTTCCATTTGGATCTTATTTCACTGGATGCTATTTTGGCTTACAATATCACATCGACAGTTACACATTATATATATATATTTATCTCAGACAAAAACTGGCTGTCACGTGTTTTACTCAAATAAATACAATGTGCACTCATTTATTTTGATGATTTTTGATGAATTGAATGAAGTTTTACTCAACAATAGCGTATCTTGCAGGCCTAAGACTATACAGTTATTTTTCCTTAGGGTGGCATGTTAACGTTTTCAAGGATTGAAAAAAAAACAATGTTGCCAAAATTATTGACACAACTGCAAAATGACATCAGTAAGACACACTGAGGATTTAAAACTTAAGGATTAACTCACTCCTTTGTAGTTTTGTCCTTTATAGCTATATTTGATATTACTTATTATTCGGCATTTCGTTTTGGTTTTATGATTTTTAAACTTTTTTTTGAAATTATGGATTTCCCGTTTGGGTTCTAGTGCTGCTGATTAGGAATTAATTTCCGAAATGGGAATACAGCTCACTTAAATTATTGCAGTTGGAGTTAGCATATGTGTTATAGTCTCATGTTCATTTCCTCCATATCCTTAAATGGAAAGAACATTACACGCATGTGAGAAATCAATAGTCCATCTCAACATTACACGCATGTGAGATGTCACGATTCATTTAGTATTAAAAGTCACAGACTGTATTCATTGGTCGATTTAAAAAGCCCTTTGGAGCTTATGTTATATTATTTTTTAACTCAAAATAAAACCTCTTGGCATACTATGGCCGAAACGTCCAAGTCCGAAACGACCAAGTCCGAAGTTACATTATGGCCGAAACGTACTGGCTACCCATGTAATTCTAGCAAATGTTGTTGTAATGAAATTACAAATGTAACTGCCATCCCTGTCTCTGTCGAGTCAAGTTATACGAGACTTTCAAGATAAGAGTTCATACATATAGTAGTTGAAGATGGAAATTAAATCAGTGCCTCAATATAATTAGAATACTTTATTTGTTGAAGTATGTCATACATGTATGCAGTAGAAAACAATGAACCGATTCAGAAAATCATCTTCGGTCCGTCCTCGTTAATGATGCTGCACAAGCTCAGTGTTCTCGTAATATTACTCTTTGACCAATCATTAACATTCAGTAACATTCAGAACAATGACCATCCCATAATCATAATGCCTTTGGAAGCTTTTCATTTTTGAATCAGTGGATTTACCTTAGGTATACGTACCTGGTTGCTACAAAAAAGGACATCAGTGATTTATTGATTTGTGTGTTCACAATTCGGCTGTATGTATTATTTTTTTTAGAAGAAGAACTCGAAATTAAGCATAGCAGTTGCGCATTTTTAAAAAAAAATATTGGATGTCATTGAGATAATTTGGAGTACCTACTAGGATCATAGGGTTTTTTTTTGGCGGATCAAAATTTTGGCAGATTTGAGTGGAAAAAGTATGCCAAAAATTTAAGCGTTTTGAATTTTCATGGATTACAAAATGTATCAAAGGTCTGATATATATCATAAGAATATATGATTTTTTGCGATGTTATTGTATCCGCGAAAAAATGAAACCCCCTTAAAAATAACCCACTAAAACGGTATT
>MJUU01007749.1:108058-125826 GCA_002080025.1 Modiolus philippinarum
TGGGGCTACGCCCACTTCCGGTCGCGCACGCGTCATGGACTAAGGTCAACCGTGACCCCTGCGGGGTCACGTGTTGTTCCAACACGTCATTTCCGGTCAAAAGGCCTCTGTAGGGCTTCAAAAAGGGCCACTTCCGGTTGCGCATGCGCAGTAAAAACACTTCGTGTTCTGGTCACGTGACTTCCGCTTCCGGTCACGTGACTTCCGTCACGCCACTTCCGGTCTACGTCACTTCCGGTGACGTCACTTCCGGTGATCCACCACGATCCACCACCACAAATACTAACCGAACTGTCCCCATATACTACTTACATGCCATAATTTGCACAAGCCACAATTATAATGAAACCATTGTACAATTTGGACTTCTTTTATTTAGGCCACAGTTTTTATATTTTAAGTTTTACGAAAATTTCAGACAATGATCCGACATTGGTGGGAGGACGGAAAAAAATAAAATAAAAATCTCAAATGATCATTTCATTTTTTTTATAAATCAGAGCTACATTGTAATCAAGATTGTGAAGACGGTCTCTAAAGTTATTAATTAATTAAATAATGTTTGAAATAAATAAATTAGAATTAAAGTACAACTAAAAACTGATTTAGAGCACAAAGTAATATTTTTTTAAATCAGGTATGCATAAATTTATTTTTTTCTACATAAAAATGTATAGGGTCGGAGGGGATAAAAAATAAAAATTAAGCAATTTTCAATTTTATTGTTTTCCAATTTGCCAAAATTTGGGGTCGGTCGGAGTTGTAAAACTAAAGATAAAAAAATAATGGCCTTAGGTAACCTACTACAATGTAAATGCTCGTGTCAGGCAGTGTGTTGTGAGCCTTCCCATATCCCTTGATAATCTGAGTATTTAGGGTTTTATTGTCTCAGAAAGTGAGACATAGGTCATGCACAGGGGCATAAACACAAGATATATATATGACCCCTTTGATGTAGGAACTTTATATTTGGTCCATATGATGTAGGTCATTTCAGTATTATGTCAACAGAACAGATTTGTCGTAAGGGGGGGGGGGTCACAGGATTTCAAAATATGTAAAATCTTTATTTTTCATTGGATTTCAATAGGAATGTTTTCTTTTGATTCCTTTTGTTGTGAGCATCCACTAGTTTGTCAACAGATTTTAAGTTTCTCTTAAAGTTTCAAAGCTATTAGGGGTCAAAGGGGCTAAAATATAATTAAAGTATCAAATTTCACTTGGATTTTTTCTTTGGATTCTTGATGAAAGCTTTCAGTAGTACAGCAACAAATTTTGCATAACTCTAAATGTTTTTGAGCTTAAAGGGATCAAAAGGGCCATTTGTATGCCCCCAGTTTGTGTCCAGCTAATTATTGTGTCAAGCTCCTTATTGTGTCCACATTCACTTTAATCACATGTGCACTTGTTCATATTTCAGTAGTCCAAATGCTGCGGTCGTAGCATAGCCTTTTATTAGATTTTCGATTTTAGAATTTTAATTTTTCTGCCTTTTTGTTTCATTATTCGTTTACTCATGTATTCAACAATCAAATTTAATCATTCTCTTTTTGAAATTTTTTTCAGTTCGATACTAGCCAGGTGAAAATCATCTTACATGTGTAATGTTTCATATCCAGAACAGCATGATGGTTATTAGGCAGTTTGCAGGGTCCAAATATTGATGGATGTAGATCATATGCGGAATTTCAGTGTTAAAAATAGACTTCAAGACATTCACATGTTTAATGGAACTAGAGAAATCCTGGTCAAAAAGCAATTTGATTCATTGGCTTGGACATGTACAGTTGCACATGAAGATTGAAAACACTTGTATTTAATATTACAAAATCTTAATTGGAGTGTAATTACATGTATGAAGTGTTTCATGAAGATTTTGTACATTTCAAAAATCAATTAAAGGAGTTGTATAATGAAAATCTCTGTGGGCAGACTGAAACTTTAACATGCAACATTAGTGCACGTGGAAGGCATGCAGTTAGACACACTACAGTGTTACCTACTAGTACTGGAATCCTAAATACTGAAATCAAAGTTTTGAAAAATTAAGGAATTCTCTTACCACTCTGCGTTGAACTTGTTGAAAATCTAGAATATATAGGAGCCGGAATTATTCAGCATGTTCAGATGATATTCATTTTCATAGGTACAGTGTACAATGTAAAACCTTGATCTACAATTTCAACTGTTTAGATCTCGTAGCATTTTTCTGCAGAAATATTTATTCACAAGTACATTTTGCACAAGGAGAAATTTTTTAATCATAAGAATTTAATTGGACTTAACTTGAAGGAAAAAGCCATAGATGTTTAGTTTGTGTACATGACATGTTTTTTTTTTTTTTTTTTTTTTTTTTTTTGTATAAATAAATTAAAATCAACTTGAAGTTTCCATCAATTGGACCATTAATTCACTGTCTCAACTGTGACAAAAAGTACAGTACACACTGTCACAGAGTGTTTCAGTTACAAAACACTCAGGTCTGACATATTTTACGGTGTTAACACATGCAAATGTCTGAAAACACCAGCAAACTTCCTCTTTTGTTAATACATAGAAATACTGTATATTGACAATTCATAAATGTCAGTGTAAACACCAGCATTTCACCAGCAATTGTCAGTTTTTTCACTTACGTCAGACCTTGGTGTTTTTGTAATTGAAACACTCTGTGAGTACTGTATATGGAAATTATTTCAGGAAATTGTCAGTAGATCAGCTTTAGTTAAGTGATTGGAATAAATAAATAAGTGATCATGATCAATGCTTATTTCAATTGAAGGACCATTACCACAAATTGACACTGACCAATTGATTTTTTCAGTGGGGAGAGGTGGTTTGGGATGATTTATGATGAGAGCAGTTGTGTATGCATTTTAAAGCTTAGCTTACATCCCTCAGACAGGACATACTTTGATCTTTTTGTCCACTGTACTAGTACATGTTTATTACAGTATGCCCAAAGTTGGGAGACTGATTTGCATGTTATTGATAGATTTCTTGCAAAAAAGTTCATTCAGAATGCTTCTGCATTTTATTCTCAGCTTCAAAATTTTGAGAGTACCAGGGGGTTTTTAATTATGAGCCAATGGCTTGAAAGGTGGGAATGATTTGAAATTTGGTCTGAAGCTTGGAAATGATGAGTTGTATCGTGGCAGCAATTTTTAAGTTTGTTGGTGTCAACTTCCTGTTTACTGATTTTTTATTTAATTTTTTTTTTTTACAATTATCCAAATTTTCGTCAAAGATTTCTTGGGTTCTACTAAAGAGAATAATTTGAAATTTGGTCCTAAGCTTGGTAATAAGGGACCGACCATTTAACCTGAAAGGGGGGGGTATGGGTTTTTTTCTGGACAGAAATTTTTTGCATATGTGTCAACGAAATATTTTTTTCAAAATCAACATTATTTTTATGGGCAAAAAGCCTCCTTCAGAATTTTTTTTTCATCATATTGGCAGCCAAAATATTTTTTAGAAGAAAACCATAGCCCCCCCCCCCCCCCAAGTTAAATGGTCGGTCCCTAATGAGTTGTATTGTGTAGCAATTAATTTTCAATTTGAAGCTTCACTTCTGCCTATTATTTTAAACTACTTACTTAATTTTATTCAAAGAATTCTTCTCGTGTATCAGTGGGAATTATTTGAAATTTGGTCTGAAGCTTTCAAAGAAATCACTTTGTCCAGCAAATTACTGGTTATAAGCAAATTACTGTGTCAACAGAATTTAAATCCACACTTATCTCAATTTTTCGATTGAAATAATGCAATCCCCTTCTGTCAATGTCAGTTTCTACATGCTCTTGTTTGAAGGTTGATATTTGATTCTAAATTTTTATGCCCCGCCACGAAGTGGAAGGGGCATATAGATTTACCCTTTTCCGTCCGTCCGTACGTCCCAATGTTAAATTTTGCGTTTATGTCCATATTTTGGTAACCACTTGTAATATTTTAATATTATTACATCAGTTAATGTACCTTGGTTAGTACTACAAGATTCACTAACAATTAGGGATCCATGACCTATATTTTACACTTGAGTGACTTTTGTTAAATTTTGTGTTTAAGTCAATTTCTCAACAACTACACATTATACCACAATGATGTTTCATCAAATTAATTGCCTTGATGAGTTCTACCAAAATCATTGAGAATTAAGTGGCTTTGACCTATATTTTACACTTGAGTGACTTTTGTTAAATTTTGCGTTGAAGTCCATTTCTCATGAACTACACATCATACCACAATGATGTTTCATCAAATTAATCACCTTGATGAGTACTACCCAAATCATCAAGAGTTAAGTGGCCTTGACATATATTTTATGCCTGAGTGACTTCTGTTAAATTTTGCGTTTAAGTCCATTTCTCATGAACTACACATCATACCACAATGATGTTTCATCAAATTAATCACCTTGATGAGTTATACCCAAATCATCAAGAATTAAGTAGCTTTGACCTATATTTTACGCTTGAGTGACTTTTGTTAAATTTTACGTTTAATTCTACCTTATGATAGAATGCTGCAATTTGATTGGTCGAATACCGGTGTAATTTTGACAAATCCATGAAATTTCAAGCAAGTTTTCAAGCCGCGGGGTATTTGCCTAAAAATTTGTCACTTTTTACCCTCTGCCGGGGTATTTGCTAAAAAAATTGCCTTTTTTAGCCTTTCACTGAGACGTTTGTAAAAAATTTAAAAACGATGTTATCTGTGCGCTTTAAATAAAGTCATTCGGTAAAATTAAACAGAAATATCATGTTTGGTCGGGGAATTTGTAAAAAATACCAGTCTGGAGAATGCAATTTCCCTCACCCGTTGGGCTTGGGAAATATAACATCTCTAGGCTGGTATTTTTCGCAAATTCCCCTCCCAAACATGATATATCTGTTCATAAGTCCATTTCGCAACAATTAAACACGATATCACTATGGTGTTGCATCGAAATAATCACCTTAAATGGGTGCAATCCAAATCAAGGAAAATTTAGTGTCTTTGACCTACATTTTACGCTTGAGTGCCTTTTGGTAAATTCTGTGTTTTAAGTCCATTTCTAAACAACTACACAACATCACATTATGATGTTTCATGAAATGACTAATTTTAGTGAAAACTACCATATTCTTAGACAATTCGTTGACTTTGATCTACATGTTTTATAACCTGACCAATATTTTATGCCTCAGCGACATTTTTGTTTCATCCAGTACTAAAGGAATATATCATGAATAATCATCTGTTACAGTACTTCTTGATGATTCCATCCCAATTCAATGACAGAGAACTAAATTCCATTGATGATTGGCTAAGGTTATAATTATCTATTGCGATAAATTTGTCGGCGGGCATCCGTGTTTTATAAACACATTTTCTAGTTTAATTTAGAACAAAAACAATTAATCGCCATGAAAAAAATATTGAGGAATTCTTTCAAGATAATGTTACATGTACACAATGTTGGTGCAAAAAAGGTCACTACATGTACACTGTACAAGTATTTAGATATGTGTCAAAAAAATATATAATCTTTTCACACACACACAAAACCAACACAAAATAAAGAAAACAAAAAACAAACTCCAGTTCAATTTAAGTGATAACTGGGTGACAATAACCACTTTTTAGCCCTTTTTTATACGACTGCAAAAATTTTGAGGTCATATAATGGTATGGTGCTGTTGTCGTCGACGTCGTCCTCGTCTGTAGACACTTCTGTTTTTGGTCAATAACTTAGTTCCAGATGATCAATCCTTACCAATTTTTAACACAATGTTCCTTGGCACAAACACAATGACAAAAGGAAGGCTTGGATATGTTTTTGATATCGTGGCCCCTCCTGTTTTCAAAAAGGGACAAATTGGGTGTTTTCATATACTCGGCTTTAGAATCTTTATTATTTATCAGATTTTGATGGGGTTTCTTTCTGTGTACTCCTGAGAAAATTTCCAATCTGGTTTATGTCAATGGATTTTACGTCGCATGTACCGTTCATGAGATAAATGGGGCCCAAAAGGGGCAAATCTCAAAAATATTAATTTCTTACTTTTGTCCCTTTGAGATGCAATTTTTTGCAATGGGTTCCTTGTGATAAATTAACATAGTGCCTAACAATTAGATTTTTGATAATTTGTTACTTTTCAGAGTGATAAGGGGCCAAAATTGCAAATGCGCATATCACCTAATTTTTTAAATTTTTTATCAGATTTTAATGGGATTTTTTTCTTTGGATTCTTCTTGCTGTAAGGTTTCAGTATTTAATCACAGATTTAGCATACATGTATCTCTTACCCTTGTTAGGTTCAAAGGGACCAAAATTGCATTTTTTCAAAAAAAGTAAAATCTTTATTTGTCATCGGATTTCAATGGGATTTCTTTCTTTGCTCAAATTTCAGTGGTCGAAATGCTGCGGTCGTATTATGCTGCGCTCGGCGTAGCTCTTTAGTTAAAGATCTTGTCCCCCTCTTTTAAACTTGTAGGCATGTACATGGCACAGGGTCTCGCTTCTTCATCAGTAACCATGTGAACTGGGACTAAATACTAGTACTGAAAAAGTGGTTATTGTATGGTCCACCACTATAAAAAAAAAATCAGCATAAGAACCATAAGAGCTACATGTTCATTTTGTTGTACATGTGCACTATGTATGGGTCTGCAGCTACTAGTACCATGAATAATAAAACAGTTCAAACTATTTTTTAGACAGTGAGAATGTGAAACATGTAGTAAATACAGTATGCACCGCTTTTATGTAATACTAATATACAATCCCCTAGCTAATCTTTTTGGAAGAGATCCTCTCAGACAGGAAACATAATTAAAAAAAGACATCTTTGGCTTCAAATCCCAAAAAGGATAGGCAACTCCCACCCACCCTGCAAGATCTGCAAGCACAATTGTCAGAAAATTTAGCATTGCCAGTTTTGTCCTGAGGTACATGTATGTTATTTCAAATGGAATATACATTCAATATGAACTCGAAAGACACGCAAGTGTGAATAGATCTTAATATGTTTGAAATGTCTCTGTACCGCTTGTGGCTACTGACGTAAATGTACACTCAAGTTAAATTAACAATGTTAAGGATATGGTCATTTTGGAGTAAATGCACATGAGACAAACTCTCTACAAATACACGATTGAACGTAGCAACGGAGCAACGATTTTATTGTTGTTCTTCATCTTGAAATCACCACGAGGCCTTCAACAATGGGTTATGCTCATGTACATCATAGCAAGTTCAAGACTAGACGGCCCCTTCCCAAGCACCGGTTTGAGCTGAATATTCATTGCTAAATGTCGAGCAACGCTACATCCATATGTACGCGTATGTCTACTAGAGATATATATTTACTTGAAAGATCATGTGAAATATGCTACAGCCTGAAAAAAAAGAGAAAAAAAAATCTGCATTCACGGTTGTTTGCTCTCGAACTGAATAATGCCCTCGTCAAAGAGTTGTGTCCCTTGTCAAAATCACGTCTGCGTTTTAATCCAGCTTCGATGAACCCCCTTTTCTTCATAATGACAATAACAATACAAAATACAAGTTGTTAATAAACATTTGCTGACTTCTTTTTGGGATCAAATGAAAGGTCTGTGGGCTTTCTTTTAAAATATCGATGGCCGTGTGTCACTGTTATTCAGCTTTACACTTTAAATTGTGTAAAATGACGACCTGTGTCATCCTATGACCTCTACACGGAGAATTCGGACTTTTTTCATTTAAGGAAAGATTACAGCCATTCAGCGCCCACTGATATTCTAGAAGATTATGTAATAAGGTTTCGTTTAAGCCATAGATTTCTGAAAAATATAAGGTAGGGTAACTTGTATTTTTGCGTCAAAAATCGGCCACCCGGACCATCTCGATATTTTTTAATTTACAATGCGAGGTTTTATCAGGTAAATGTTATATTTATATTTGCAAAAGAATACCTTCCATATTCGCTATATTTTTTATTGTTTTTAGCCGCTGCAACAAAATCGGATATCGATCTACAAGCATAATCAACGGGGAATAACTCGTATAGTGCCTTAGGGAACGGTCATTATTTATCAGCTGAGGGGGTTGGGTGATTTTAGGGGGGTCCAAAATATTTTTAATGTCAAGTAGGAGGGGTTGGGAAAATATTTTTCGTATGTTGTGGGGGGTCGAAATATAATATCTAAATGATCATGTATGTGGTGTTAATAGCAGAGTGTTTTTAAATAAAGTCAATCTGCAATAACAAAAGCAGCTGACCACTGATGAGACTAACCGCTTATTAAAACAAGAGCTGTCGCGGAATGGCAGCCAAATATACCCCCGCTCATTGAACCCTGAATCAATATGGTAAGTGCAAATTTAAGTTGGTGTGGACACAATACAGGTGTGGACACAGTACAATTGTGGACACAATACAAGTATGGACACAATGATATAATCTTAAAGATAGAACTTTTCACAAGGGTTCTTGACCAATGAAAATACTCTGTCGAAATAAGACAAATATAAAATTCATCCTTTTTAAGAGAAATTTCATTACAACACTTTGAAAACAACGGAAAAGGTGTGTCTCCCCAACAGTTTGATTTTATAATATCTACGCTTTAAATTATTTCTTTGAAAAAAAATCATTGCAGAAGGAATTAACGAAAGTCACAGTCAAATTATCCCCCCTTCCTGGTTTCGTACAACATTCCCTCATGCACATCTCGATATAGTGTCCTTCCTTTGTGTAAAGTTTCATCAAAATCCTTCAAGCGGTTTGAGAGGAGTTGAGCTTACGAGGTAACCCATACATAGGGAATCAACGAAAAGTCAAAGTCGA
Source organism: Modiolus philippinarum (assembly GCA_002080025.1). Classification (NCBI taxonomy): domain Eukaryota; kingdom Metazoa; phylum Mollusca; class Bivalvia; order Mytilida; family Modiolidae; genus Modiolus; species Modiolus philippinarum. The sequence goes on from MJUU01007749.1 coordinate 116,869, forward strand.
ATTATCTCCCCTTTCTGGTTTCAAACAATAATTATATCCCTTCATGCACATCTCCTTATAGTGTCCTTCCTTTGTGTAAAGCTTCATCAAAATCCTTCAGGTTGTTTAAGAGGAGTTGCGCTTACGAGAAGTGTGGACAGACAGACGGACAGACAGACAGATAGGGTGATTCCTATACCCCAAACTTTGGTTTCGAGGGGTTACAAATAGCGGTCAAATCACTTATATAATGAAAAAAAAACGACCAGAAAAATCAAAAATGACCGAAATGTATAATCACAGGTCAGAATCACAATAACACTTAACAACTCAATAATATTGGAAATACAGTACAATATAAGCTCTCAATAACTAAATTAAAAAGGGCAGTATTAAACCAGCAATACTCAATTGTGCAAGATATATGCTTGTCACTATGGAAAAATACTTCTGGTAGCTTTTGAATTTGTCACTCGGTGATTTTAGTGTCTAGAATATCGTATCAGCAAGACATCCATACAAATGTATACATTTGCGCCTGTCCTAAGTCAGGAAATTTATTAAGCCTTTGTGTGTCTTGTCTTTTTTCTAGTTAGTTTACTTTATGTCTATAGGAGTCTAGGATGATGTTTATTTCGCTGAACTTGATTACTCTTTATTCAGGGGCCGACTCCGACCTACCGTTGGGTGTGGGGTTTTCTCACCGTTCATTGAAGATCTTATGGTGGCTTTGAGTTGTTATTACTCCCCTTTGGGTCGTTTTCTCTTTGACGCATTCCCCGTTTAGCTTCTTGTTTCTATTTGTAGGAATAGGAAAAGAAATTAACTGATTGACAATAGTCATAGTACTATAAATACTATAAATACTCATTTTTTGCATGCTTTGAGTGGATGAAATACAGAAATACATCAATTGTATTGAACAATTAAATGGGGGGGAGGATTTTTTTTCCGGTGATGTGTGTGGGGGGATGAAATTTATTTTCTTTTTTGAGTGAGGGGGTTGAAATTTTTTATAAGGAACTTGTAAAAAATCACCCAACCCCCTCAGCTTATAAATAATGACCGTTCCCTTAACACACCTGCGTAGTCCACTTATGCTACCATAACTATGAGTAAAGTGTCAACATATTTAAAAACACAACAATTTGCATAAATAAACACAAATATGACGTGTGTCTGTGTAATATTATACATGGAGTTCCGGTATAGTCACGGAAGGATACAGTTGAATTGCTGTAATACACGGAATATGTGTTCCATAATTATATCTGGATGTATTTAAATGACACTAATTGCTTGCCATACATTCTATATTTATATGAACTATGCAACTGAATAACGGTTGTTTATCTTCCTCTTTTAGACGGAAATAATACATAAAAACTTTAAATACTTTGTTGAAACTTGTAAATATTTTAATCCATAATTATAATCAACAGTAGTACGTTTCAGTGTAAGATGAACATTCCGTTAAAAAATGGATATTTATAGCAAATTATGCAATCAATGTGTGGAGCTGATATTTACAATACACTGTTGTGTAGTTACGTTAAATAGATTCATCTTCATCCAAATATAATGAAAATATAATGTAAGACTTACACTGTTATTGAACTAGGTATTCCAAGTTCCAAACTAATATCTGGACATCCAAAGATCTACGTTCTGACTACGATTGAGAAAGGTGGAACCAATTATTTAAAATACACACGGTGCGTTCGGAATGTCTCCATGTTTGACATGACTATACAATAATTGTGACAATACAATATAGGAGATAGATCTTTCATCAGTAGATGCATCTGCTATAGTAATGAAACTTCGGTACCAAGACCTGCTGTCCTGAGTTTCTATCGTTGTCTACATTTGTCTTATTCGTGTTTCATGGCAGATTGTGGCATGTAATTATAATTTTCAGCCATTGTAGGTGTTTCCTGTTATCCATTTTTTTCACATTCGACATTTAGCAAAGCTGTTCTATGGGGCTGTCTTGAAGTTACTATGAGGTATGAGCAAAGCTCATTGTTGAACGACTCATGGTGACTTCAGGATGAAAAAACAACAATAAAAGCGTTGTTCCTTTGCTTGGATATACCATATATTTGTAGAGACTTTGTCTCATGTGCATTTACTTCATATCCTTTCATTGTTTATTCCTGATTGACTTTGTCTCATGTGCATTTACTTCATATCCTTTCATTGTTTATTCCTGATTGAAATTAGCTCACCTTAATTAACATTTCTCTAATGATATGTCAAGTTTAAACTGGTGTTGACCCGTTAGATAAATTTCCTTTATTCAACGTATGTTGAATAAAGCCCCGTGCTATTTCCCGCCAAATCTATTCGGAATACAATTCTCGGTGATTATCATTGATCATTAGAGAAAAAGATTACACCACTTTATCCCGATTATTACCATATTTTATCCACTCTCAATAGTTAAATTTTAAAATTCTAAAATGCTCGGCAAGCCTCGCAATTAAAATTTTAAAATCTAACTATCTCTAGTGGATAAAATATGGTAATGAACGGGATCTTGTGGTGTAATCTATATTTCATGAATGACTGGCCCACATTCAAGTAACGGGCTAGATCTTGAACATTGCAACTTTGTGGAGCGCTCATAATACTATACAAACTTTCAACAAATGAGCAATAGGATGAGCTGTCGTTTCCGATTGCTAACCTCTCTTGTTTATTTATTTATCTGATGGTACCTACGCAACGTAATAATGTTTTTTTTCTTTTGTTTGTCAAGTTACTTGTAATTCTGTATTTGTGATTAAAATACTTCGACTTTTGTGTTTTGCAAATTGAGATTAAAGTATGTGATGATTCATTTAGGAAGTTAAGTTTTTTTTCTGTAAATTAGACTTAACACGGCGGAAAACGACTGAAATTATCTTGACTGTTTTCAAAGAATATGTAGTTTGTATCCAGCATTGTAATAACGTAACGAAATTCCGAGCAATAAATGAGTATTAGTGAAATTATTTCAATTTCAGTGGACAGATTTCAAGACTTCGATGTTGATGTCATTGCGCCAATCGAATTAACTGATCATCTGACGATAAACACGATTGATCAGGGACAAGTGATATTTCGTCATTATGTACAATCTCCGGTAACATATACTGAAATTTATTGTTCAAACAACACATGGGGACAATTTGTCAGACTACGACACAGGGAAACTAGAAAGTTGACCATATGTGAGGTGGAAGTGTATGGCGTACCATCATCGAAATGCTTGAAAGGTATTTGAGTCATGAATAACAATTTCTTATCAGTTTATACACAAATATATTCATACAAGAATGAAGAAAAATATTGTTTCAAGTAATTAATAAATATCCGCAGTTACTGTGCATTATCTGTAACTTGTGTCTCTTCAGATTTCGGAGGACAAAAACCAAAATTTAGTAAAATCCGATAGAAAACAAATACCGAAAACATCTAAATAAAAAGCCAATCAACTACGGACAGAGCCAAGCAAGAGGGTGATACTCCTTGGTTTAAAGCAAAATTATCTAAAGTAAAGATAATATAAATTTCAAAATTAAATTGGTTTTAGGGTCACCACCGAGGGACTGACTCTTTGGTTGGCGAATACCATCGAGGACTAAAACTTCAATTAGCAGTTTTTAGCAATTCTATCCGTTGCATTTGGGACATCTAAATTTAAAAATGTGTCGAAGCAAAATTATAAAGATGCACCCTGGATTTTAAAAATCTGCTGGTCGTTAACAGCCGGGGATAAATTCTTATATATGTAGGACTCAGATCGGCCTCCGGCCTTAAATCGACGTCCGATTCTCAGATCGATGGCCATCCTATACGTTATAATAGTAAATATCCTCAAATCGACGTCCTTACCTATAGATTCTCAAATTGACGTCCATTCTCAAATAGACGTCTATTGGCGAAGTCTTTTTTTTTCGCTTAAGTCAAACATCGCTACAGGCATGTCTTTCTTGTTAATCAACATGACTAAATATAAGACGAATTATTCTCACAAACATTGTCATCCGTTGCCCGACAAAGAGACAAAAAAGACGATATATCAACAACAAAGCACTCATCTAGTTAATTGCGTGAAGACTTGGCAAATCGGATCGGCAGATTTTTGCCTTATTGCAGATGGATATAATAAAAGTTTAATCTTTATGAAGTAAGAATGCTAAAATATTAAGTTTTGAGAGTTCCAAATTTTAAAAATGAACAATTATACACCATAACTAACGCAATATAGAGAACCTACACCATGCCTCTTTACTATTGTTCCACAGGGTATTTTGCAGTCTCTGTGTGTACACTGAAATGCACTGCAGTTTAGCGTTTTATCTATGTAAACATATTTTCTAAACAAAAGTTAGGAAGCCGAAACAAAACATAAACAATTTCTGTAACACGCGATCTCATTGGTCCAATCGATAAAACAATTATTATATAGCGACACGCACCTATTAATCTGCTTGTCCATCAGAAAGAGGCGTGTCTTTCGTGATAATATCTCACGTGGTCGCGTTTCTATCGTTGAATTAAAAATATTTTTTGCGTGGAATTTCTTGCAGACAGAAACTTAATACTTGAAGTATTTTGAGTTCGGGTATTTTGCTACATCTGACAAAATCAGACTAATAATATATAACTTTCGTCCAATGTCGTAAAAACAATGGAAAGAGAGTGGTCTGCGGGGTCTAGTGGTAGAGCTAGGGTTTTAAATGTAAATAACGGACATAAAATAACAAACACAAGCAGCTTCTGAAACGTGTCTTCTTCAGCAACAGTCGTACAACAAGTAACATACAAAATCAGACAATGAACATAATTCCGGAATAAACTGTGGCAAAAGGGGGAATGACTCCCGTTGGTTTATCGGAAACTAACTGACCATGCAAACCACCTCTTATCATCCCCGGCCCAGAAAAAACAAATTTCAATTTGTGAGTTACCGAAAACAAGAAAAATTATACCATTACATAATAACTGATAAATTGAAAACATGACATTTCAAGTTACACTGAATATATATGGATGTTACCAGTAGAGCCCTTATTCTCTTTTGCAAAATATATAGGCACTTCATTTTACAAATTAAATCTGAAAAGTACCAATGTTAGGGAATTTCTGGTTAAACTTATCATCCTATCTGCAAAATGCAATAATGTATATTTCTGTAACTTTCATGAATCGTAAAGGATTATAAAAAAAAATGCCACGACTATTTAACCATTCCAACTAAACAAATTACACAATATGAAAAATTAAAGTTTACATATGTAGACTAAAGAAACTGCTATCTAATGTAACAGCAGGTTTAAATTTTTTGATAAATGAACTTAACTTTGAAAAAAGGCTCTCTACAGAACAGACTAAATATTTTGTTGAGCAATTAGAAACAGAATGGCAAATGTGAAGCGTATTTTGTTATGGTAACTAAGTATATAAACCTTATATATGTTTGATGTTTTCCTTAAACTATCATTATTATGTATATGCTGATGACATTATCTGAATAAAATCATTAAATGAGAAAAAAATAATAAAGTTTATGTACTTCTGGTTTTCTCCTAAAATTTACCCCAAAAAAAGTTCAAAATTAGGTATTATGAACAAATTATCCATTAATTGTAAACATACAAGTATCAAATTATCTAATAATCACCCACCACTAACGATGACATATCAAAAATCTAATAAGTCACATAATCAATGTCAAAAATGTCCTGGAACAAAGAAAGTTGTTCAAAATTTTTCTATTAATAAACAATAGATAATTTTTCTATTAATAAACATAACAATAGATAATTAATAACAATAGATAATTTTTCTATTAATAAACATAGCAAATAAAATGATTAGTCAACAAATGGTGGGGCTTTATCAAGTACACATTTTTGTGCTGCTGGATTAAGTTGAGCAAATTTAGTCCATTTCGCGTTCTGTGCCGGCTCACCCTTAAATTGGATGAGGTATTCCTGGTCAGCTCGATTCCTCTGTCCTAAAACACACCTAATTTTGTAATAATTATTGTCAGTTTCTGACTGTGTACTGTCGTAGCTTGACTGGAAACGAATTGGTTTTCTGATCTGCCTTTTGGGTCGCTCTCTGCGATTTACTTTCGGTACAAAGGAATCGCTATCAGCTCCCTGTTCTTGAACATTTACTAGTGGTACAGTCACTCAGTGGAACTGCTATCAGTTCCCTGTTTATCGTTACGCTGAAGATCTTAATTTACATGTTCTGTATCTGAATCAGATGTATTGTCAGCATGAATACCTTCATTAGTTACAACTTTGGGAAGGTAAAAATTAGTAGGGTTTGGTGCACGTATATAGGCAACTTTTAACTTGTCTAAATGTACTGGGTTTTTAAAGAGTTTGCCTGTAGATTGTTCTCGCAATGTAACTAAATGGGGTGAGTTAATTTTGACTACTACGTAGGGACCTGAGTACTTCGCTTTGAGCTTTCTTCCTGTACTAGTTGGTTCTGTTAACATGTACACAAAGTCACCAACATTCAGGTTTAAAGGATTTGTCCGTTTATTTTCCCTTTGTGTCATTAAATCAAAAGCTTTTAAAGCGTTTGCTGTGACTTTTTTCTCGTATAACGGTTAACTTTTGGGATAACTGCTGTATATAACTTTGAAATTTAACTGGTAAAGTTCTAAAATTGTCACCGATAGTACCACCTGCGAGCGGAAATTTGGGTCTAAAGCCATATAACACTCCATAAGGTGAATATTTAATAGATGCATTAGGTGACACATTAAAAGAAAATGTTACAGCTTGGAGCATTTCGTCCCATTGTTTATCTTTCTTGAAATGTGGAGTCAAACGCTCCGCGATTGTTCGGTGTGTTCGTTCACACAACCCAAGACAATGATGGATAAAACTGGGTGTGAAATTTTGAAAAATGTGTGAAAGTTTACATAATCCTGTAGTACACTGTGAGATGAACTCACTGCCTCTGTCAGATATAACAGTATCACAAATACCAAAGTTACATACAAGTTGGAAAAGTGCATGTGACACAGTTATTGAATCACAATTTGGAAACGTCTCCACGTCTTCCCGGATTTGACTACCGACTTTGACATTTTCCCGGATTGAATCACTCACAGTGTGACGGGTGCTGTTAACAGAGCAGGACATGCTTACCCTTCCGGAGCACCTGATGTCACTCTCAGTTTCACTGGAGTTCACACTGTGAGTGCCTTTGTTCTGAATGTTGTGGTTTCTGGTTCTGTGCTTTGTGTCTGTCTGGCGTCATTGCTTTATTGTCTAACGTCATTGTTTTATGTGTTCTCGTTTTTGCCCTGTCTTTGGACTTCGATTTTTGTGAATTTCACCCCTTTGTTCCTTCGGTATTCTACTGCCGTTGTTTCAACTGGATTGTGTTTACCTGAAGATGCGGTTCGGCTACAAATTGAGCTTTTTCATTCTGTTTGAAAATAATGTTACCCGCAACTTCTTCCATATATGGAAAGTATGGGTCTTTTTGGTCTGGAGAGTCATCCGCCCTATCTTCAACAAACTAATATCAGGGTAGCGCAAAAGTGCGTCGGTTACCTGCATTTGGGAAGCTGGCTTATATCGTATTTCGAAATTGTATTGTTGGAGCACAGCTAACCATCTATCGTAAATTGCGCCTTTGAATTTATTTTGGAATAAAGGGCAAAGCGCTTGGTGGTCACATTCTAATATAAATTTATTTCCTCTTAAATAGCTAGAATTCTCTACTACACTGTTGACTACGCCTAAAAGTTCCAATTTGGTGGGTCCGTATGATTTTTTGCCAGAAAGTTAGTGCTTTTGAACCAAAACGAATGACACGGACTTTTTCTTCTAAATGTTTTTGATACAAGACATAGCCAATTCCTTGAGCTGAGCAATCAACGACAAGATAAAACGGAAGATCAAAATGAGGAAGAGCCAAAATTTCAGAATTTTGTAATAAATTTTTCATTTTTATGAATGCTTGCTCTTGTTCTGTTGACCATTGAAATTTCACATGTTTGCGCAAAAGTCTTGTCAGTGGTTCTACAACAATACTATAGTTCGGAATGTACTTTTTGAACCAGTTAAACATTCCCAAAATACGTCCTAAGTTGTTTAGTGTTTCGAGGAGGTGGATAATTCATTAAAGCGTCTACACGGTTTGGTGGCGGCTTAATACCGTCTTTTGAAATATGATGCCGCAAAAATATACATGATGATTTGGCAAATGAGCACTTTTTTGGATTCAATTTTAAACCAGCTTGTCGGAAACGGTCGAAAATTTGGTCTAAATCAGTTAAATGATGTTCATAAGTTTCAGAAAAGATCAGTACATCGTCCAAATAACATAAGCAGGATTTGAATGTTAGACCGCGTAAAATTTTGTCCATTAAGAGTTGGAAAGAGTTTGGTGATGTTTGGCGTCCCATTGGTACACGTAAAAATTTAAAGGTACCAAAATAGGTATTAAAAGCGGTGTACTTGGTACTATCTGGGGCCAGCTTCATTTGAAAAAATCCGCTACTCATGTCAATGGATGATATGAAATTTGGTTCTCTGTTGGTACAATGTAAAAGATTCGGTCAATTCTAAGACATTGGGAATATTATATTTGAAAATTTCAGACTGACAATTCAAATATCTGTAATCCACACAGAAACGATATTGGCGTAAATTGGTCGCTCTATCAATTTTCCCTGTATCAATTTCGGACGGTTTCGTTCGTTTTGATATAAGAACGATAGGGCTAGTTATAGGCGCTTCTTCTGTAACATCAACCTCACAAATTACACCCTGTTCTAATAACTCATTCAAATGATGTCTGAGGATCTCCCTTTTATCGGGAGGTAACCTATACGGTGCTTGGTGTAAAGGTTTAGAATTTGACTTAAGAATAATATGATGCTGCACTATGTCAGTACACCCTAGGGACGGAATAATATGATGCTGCACTATGTCAGTACACCCTAGG
>MJUU01007750.1:0-20475 GCA_002080025.1 Modiolus philippinarum
ACAAGAACAGTAAATAAATAATAAACCCCACAACGTCTACCATTACAGATGTTTATATATATACAAAAAATATATATGCAGTCAAGTGGATATATATATTGTCTTATCATCCTTCCCCATCGTTATATCAGCCTGCAGAGCCTTTCAGCAAAATCCGTATCTGGTTGACCCGGATATATCAGAGGTTGACCTGGATATATCAAGGGATTCTCCCAAAGTTTCAAAGGCAATAACTTTTTTTCAAGGTTTCAAACGAAATCAAATTTGTAACAATAAACATCTATTGCATTTGCTCTTTCCGATTAGGTATTCAGAACAGAATCATGATTACACAAATAGATAAACTAGATGTCAGAAAAATTGTAAAACTAGGTCGTTGATATATCCTGCAGAGCTTTGACGTTTTCACATTATGACGTCATAAAAGCTCCAAGCAACGATAAAATATCGTAACAACCAAAGGTTGCGGCAAAATTCAAAATCGACATTATTTAGAGAATTTCGGTCAAATTATTCACCCAATTACAAAACCTTTGCTAATAAAATGATAAAAAAAACTATAAAACATGTTTTTAAGCTGAAAATTGCTGAAAAGGCGAGAATGGCATGTAGATCTATGTCAAATTTTCCGAACAACTTTGGGAGAATTTGAAAATTACAAATCTAAAATGCAAAATAAAGGATGATAAACAAGTTATCGGGCTTTTGGCTTTTGACAGCTGGTGTATTGTGAAATATCGCCAGAATATGAACCTTGGGGCTCGTTCGCTACGCTCACTCGCCCCTTTGCTTCATATTCTGGCTCACGGGTTGATATTTTACGTTATATTGCTGTCAAGAGCCCGATAACATAAACTTACGGGAGTATTGGACGCACACATGTTTAAATAAAAAAAAATATAAAACGACATTTTTCGCAAGATTGACAAGACAGGTGAAACGGTATTCATGTAAAGTAAAACCATTATCCAGGGACAAAATCTTTTGTTTCAATGGAGTTACTAACCAAACCAACAATCGTAAGAGAAATTCTATTGTATACCAGTATGTAGCACAATGGGTTAATGTTCCAAATCATATATTTTAGTACACCATAGTTAAACATTTATGGTAATATATATCTAAAACTAACCGACAATCATATCAGTCCATCAATACAGCTGTATGGTAATTAATGATGAGTGGTAATCTTATTTATTCCGGAAACCAAACTGGACCAAAACAGAGCCAAATTGACCAAGTTCTACCGTTTTTTAAACGAGACCAGTTCACAGACACTGTACTAGTGGTGGAAGGAAGGAAATTCTTTATTAATCAATCATTATTAGCAGATGGATCTGACTATTTCCGTGAAAATTTGGAATCTGCACACAGAGCAGCGGGGAAGAAACAAGAAGTGGAAATCAGAATAACTGATGAAGCTGCATCTGATGTCATAGATATGTTAGCTTTTCTTCATCCATTGGTACTTAGAGATATGACAGGTATATATAATTAATTATAAATATTAGTTATTTTTTACTATTCTGAATGATTTTTTCTTCACGTTTCAGAAACGCAGAGCGGGGTATAAGTTCCCCTCTTCACAATTTGGGGACAAAAGTAATTTGAAAAATTGCAAGTCGTGTACGATCGTGTATGATTGACAGGAAAATACCATTAATATTTACCCTCATTTTAACTTTTTAGTTGATTGAAATTTTCCATTTGATTGTAGTAGGGGTTAGTAGGCAAACATTGAAACTCATCTCAGGTCAACATCATACAGATGAAAATAACATTATTTGGCTATTAGTAATGAGGATAAAAATATTATATTAATCTTGTATAAATTGCTTAAACAGGTATTTCAGAGGAGATAGCATTTATTAAGTTTGCAATGAGAGTGTCTCCTTCTTGTACTGATATGTGAATAGTTCCAGGTGGTACTATGTGTTTTAATCATTATATTTTAATGTTATATGATACTCATAAATGTTAATTATTGTCTCTGTATTGTTCATGTATTGTTTTGTTGTTATACTGCTCAAATTGGGCACTTTGATTTGTTAATAAAATATTGTCTATTGTCTATTGTATTTATTATATACTAGCAAAATATAGCCCTACAATAACAAATACACATAAGTTACATGTACAACAAAATGACATCACAGACAACGTAAACATGTATTAAAATATAAATAATCACACACATTTCATCTCAGTGATAAATAAATAACTAAATATGTTAAAACATAATGTGTTGTGTTGTCTAAATTTAGAAAATAGGCTAAACAAAATCATGTTTAAACTTGTGAAATAGCTTACAGGGACTTGCTCCTGTTTCCTGTCAAATATGAATCTCGGAGAAAAAATACTTGTGTTTTTTTTTCTCCGAGATTCATATTTGATAGTAAACATTTTTTTTCTAGACCTGGAGCAAGTCCCTTTGAATAGCTCATGTTATTTACTTATTAACAGAAGTGTGTCTCTTAGTCTCATGTAATATTTACTACAACCTGGTCTTATATATCTATATATCAAATGTCAAGTATAGCACTTTCAAAAAGCAAAAGTACTCCGTACACCTTTAAAGTAAGCATACAAAAGATAATACAGGTAGTCAAAAAGTCACATCTTGTAGCTAGAACTTGCACAATACTATATACAATACTGAAAATATGTAAATAATAATATTCACTGCACTATTCAGTGACATTCAACCAAGTTGTCAAACACATGCATAAAATATAAAAATTACAGAACACAAATATGTTCACCATTTCAATGAAATAAATATTAAAACATTTCAATTTCACTGAGATATATAGATAACACCACAAGGTCCCGTTCATTACCATATTTTATCCACTAGAGATAGTTAAATTTTAAAAATTTTAATTGCTAGGCTTGTCGAGCATTTTAAAATTTTTAAATTTAACTATCGAGAGTGGTTAAAATTTGGTAATAATCGGGATAAAGTGGCGTAATCTTTTTCTCTAATGATCAATGATAAATATCGAGAATTGCATTCCGAATAGATTTGGCGGGAAATAGCACATACGTTGAATAAAAAAAAAATTATATAACGGGTCAAAACCGGTTTAAACTTGACATATCATTAGATAAATATAGATTACACCACAAGATCTCGTTCATTACCATATTTTATCCATTAGAGATAGTTAAATTTTAAAATTTTAATTGCGAGGCTTGCCGAGCATTTTAAAATTTTTAAATTTAACTATCGAGAGTGGATAAAATATGGTAATAATCGAGATAAAGTGGTGTAATCTTTTTCTCTAATGATCAATGATAAACACCGAGAATTGTATTCCGAATAGATTTGGCGGGAAATAGCACGGGGCTTTATTCAACATACGTTGAATAAAGAAAATTTATCTAACGGGTCAAAACCGGTTTAAACTTGACATATTAGAGAAATATTAATTTCACATATTCAACATTGTAACTAGACAGTATCAACATGTAAAAATCACAAAATGACACAATCAGCACTCATGCTCTCTCACTCACACTTTTCTCTCAAAATCACTGCAAAATGGTTAAAAAGAAATAAAAATAGCACAAAAGATACCTTAAAGATCAATCCTGAAAAGTTCCAAGACCAATTAGTCAAACAATGGTACAACAAATCCCAAAACTGCAAAAACCTTCCTTTCATCTAGACATGAAACTCCACATATTTGGAGGGAACTTTCAAAATGTATTTAAACCAATAACAGACTGTCTAAGATCACCAGAACAATCAAAATCAACAATATAACTTGAAGACCAAAGTCACCTCACAAACTCCCAAGCCAGAAATGTCCAATGTGCCCTCAGGCTATAGAACTACATGTCCACACTCGTTTCCCTTCATTTTTGGATTAGTGTCTATCCAAAGGATAGAATTCTATCCTATGTTACCACCCAGGTGACCAACCTCACGCAATCAAACATTAGTGATCATACCCATGCTAAAAGAATCCTTTTCAGGAAACCTCGTACACATCTTTCTGATCTCATAAAAAACTCTGACACTCAATAGTCTATTTTCATTGAACATTAATTTGATTGCCCGAACTTTTCAACACTTAAATGGTGCCCGAATTCGTTAATTAATCACCGAATGAATTTCCCATTCATAAAATTTTGTGTGTAGATGTATGAATATGGAAGACCGATGCCTTTATTTACATTTGTATGAATGGTGAAAACGTACTTCCCTGAACCGTCAATGAAACGATGTGGCTGTTTTGAAATAAATCATAAAAGAACAACACATTGGAAATAAAAAATCAAATTCATTAGCCGTCGAGAACAACGGTCCATTTTTTACAATCTACGGAAGACGTAATGTTTGTTTACATTTCTAGTTATCATTGAATGGAACACGTTGGCTGTTCCACTATACTTGTTGCGATTGTCATTTAGTGTCTTCTCCGAGGTCCGCGTTCGGTAAACATGTAATGACCGACTCAAAACAAAATACAGAAGAAGTCGTACATCTGTAAATACAAAGTATTACCTGGAAACAGTTGTCAAGGTGCATATTCCGAAACACGATATTTTGCAACGATCGGGGTTGGAATTGACTAAATTCGAAATAGGATCAGGCAGGGGTGTTGGTCTGTTGATTGCCGTTCGTCCAACAATGTTCAGTTTGGGGTGTTGCGTGTTAAATTAAACAGAGTTTGGTCAAACAAAACTTGAGATAATGTCAACTGAGTATTTACAATGCATAACAGTCATTTTTCAATTGCATGAGAATGTATATCATAGCGCGAATTGAGATGCATTGTTGCACAAAGGACTTGGCACAGATCATCGTTTTCATGTCTTCGTGTGTTTCTTGGACGAATTATTATCTCCAAAAGATCAGGGTATTGCTGCTCATGTCTTGTCAGCTTTTGCGCCTTGTCAGCATTCACAAACCTTTAATTCAGGTCTCTTCTTTAGAATTAAATTTCAAACTGTACTTGATCAAGATGGCGCTGTCATTGTTTAGTCTATGTTGAGTGTAGAGCAGGGAACCCATAATATGTAATAGGTTTCTGGTATAAAATCAAAATTCTTTGAATATTTGTCTCTAATGGTTTGATTGCCATTGATTGGCTGGTGTGATCAAATGAAGATGGCCACCAGTAAATACTTGCTGACTGTCAGAAAGGCATGTTAATTTTCTTGATGAGCAAAACATGGTTTTTTTTTACCTTTCTTGGTTTTGATATCATCATTATAATTAGACCCATAGTAAAAAATGAGTAAGTATACACGACATAGACAGGCTATTATTCATATCATACATGGACACTATTGGACAGTGTACATAAAATATCAATAGATAGATACTAATCATTGCCATCATAGACACTAATCCACCAGTCCCTTTGGCATTTTGATTTGTTTAGATATTCAATTTGTGCTCTTTTCTCAGTTTCAAAACTCTTGGTTTAAATGCAAAAAGGTGACTTTAACTGCTAAAACTGTGACCTCTGAACTCGTATTTACAGAAACGGTCAGTATTTCAGCTTCAGTTGAAGCTCTGGCTCTGTCAGTGTTTTGTCGAATGAAATCCCCATGTGAACCAGTAAATTTCAATATCATGTGGTATTGTTTTTAAATTTATTTAATATGTTATTTCAATATTTCTTCCTTATATGTGGAACTAATAAATATAAAGTTAATTTAATTGTGTATGAGTTTGCATTTAATTATTATTGATTTATTTAATCTTTGACTTAAAAGACATGTGGACTTTCGATATGGGAACTCTCGTGTAATTGAAGGCGGAAACGATCTCCTCAAATACCAGTGAGACGGAGTGACTGGATTTTTGATCTATTGAAATAAATATATACCAAATAAAAAACAAAATATTTATGAAATTGGTGTTTTTACTTATAAATGTTCCTACATGACAAGTCTTTAACTGAACTTTAATTGACGAAAAACAATTAACTTTAAGCGCTCCAACAGATTGAATATAAAACACCGTTAGCTCAACATTGTTCATTAATTAGTGATTCCCTCTTAATGTATTGATGTATGGATTTTTTTCGTATAGAATGAGAAATGTATTCCGGATTTAACACGACTCAGAAGACCCGTATTAAAAGTAAATAGGTATAGTTAAGTAAGCTGAATGAAGGTGAGGATTACGACTTGGTCCCATTACCCGTAATGAAGCAGCCCCAGTGTGATTCACACCGGGCGAAATAATTGTTTTATTATGAGCTTATCAGAACTTTGATAGTATTAAATCTCCAAATTAACATTTTTCCTCCTTAATCAATAAAAAATATGCATATTCTTCCTTATGAAAAGTGTTGCACATCAAATTGAAAATCTGAAGCGAAGGCTTTGAAAAGTACAGACTAATTATGAATAAAATCATAAAATGCTGCCACGGATTCGGCAAATCAATGTCGGTCATAGACCGGAATTTAACATTGATATCATCTGGAAATGTCCGGATTTGGTTTTAAAATCCTACATCCGATCATGTTCATCAAAATTAATTTCAAAATGCCCGAAACTTGGAAAACAATTTTGAGAAGAACGTTTTGAGTCACTTAAGGAGATATTTTTACAGAAAAATTGATTATGTTTACAAAGGTATTTTGCTTGCAAATTGAAACAAATTTGGTTCATTACGGGTAATGGGACCAAGTCGTAACCCTCATGGGAACGTAGTGGACTGAGGGTTACGTTATCGTATCTAATTTCATTATTATAGTAGTGTGAATCTTGAAGAGTTCTGATATATCCTTCGATCAACTTATTACTCGTATTACGATATTTTGTAGAAAAAATGGCTCTCAGGTTGCTTCCAATCGCACACAAGTACAGAATTGATGCAATGAAAAGGCGATGTGAAAAGGAATTAATTTCTGCTCTAAAAAAACTTAAACTAAATGACGCACATGGTCCACCTGTATATAAAAACAGATTGGATAATACACCGACAGTTCTTCTTTCATGCACTAGTGCAGCTGAAAAGGGAGAATCGCAACCAGTTGAGAAAGAGTGCTTACGTATTTTTGCACTGTCTACAACGCCACTGCCACAACTAAAAACCAGCAAAGAAATTTCCGAAGCTTTCAAAACCAAAGTGTATAAGGCGAGAATGGACAAGGCAGCCAAAAAGATAAATCAAGTGGGAAACGATCTTGACCGTGAGAAATATGAAAAAGAACAGCTGAAAAGACAGTTAATGGAAAGAACTCCATTCAGCCGAACAGCATTTGGGTCGGTTCTGCCCGAAAAAGACATAACAAAAACTTCAGAAAAACGATTGCCGAAATCTCAACCAGGAGCTGCTGTTCATACGGAACCTTTTTCTACATACAAGCGATCTGGGAACACAAAAACACGTTCATTCAGCACAAAACGTTAAAAATTTTATTCAAAATTTTGAAGTATTTTTTTTTATAATATGGTATAATGCAGTGTTTCGATCATTTAATTTTATTGGCATGTCTTAAAGATGAAATATCGTGGATATAGCATTCATCTTTATGTGCATCCTTTCAAACAGAAATATGACCTTCAGTACGAGCCAAGTTTCGTGATCGTCTCTAGACAAATGATCACATACCAATCTCTAGACAAACGAATAAACATACCTGGACATAACTATGACATTAAAATAGCAATAATCTGACCTTTTTACAGAATGCAAGGCCATTGGTCACCAACCATAATACAAAACAAATCCATATGTCAAATATCAAAATTCTATCTCAATAGGAAAACAGAAAAAGGTTAAGCATGGACTTTGTC
Source organism: Modiolus philippinarum (assembly GCA_002080025.1). Classification (NCBI taxonomy): domain Eukaryota; kingdom Metazoa; phylum Mollusca; class Bivalvia; order Mytilida; family Modiolidae; genus Modiolus; species Modiolus philippinarum. The sequence goes on from MJUU01007750.1 coordinate 7,771, forward strand.
ATCAAGAAAGAAACAATCTAACCTTGAGGACGAAGTTAAGCCAGGGTCACTAACCATGCTACTTGAGCCATCATATTGAGGTGAGCTTTCAACATGCAAAATACAGAAAGTCTTCCTTAAAAGACAAACAATATTTGTGATACTAGTATGCTTAAAATTTCTTGGTCTATATATCTTTTTTCTTCTGCTTGTAAAGGTCATGTCAAAATCTTAATTTCATGCAAGTGTTAATATTTTAAGGATATTTCCTTCTGATTGATATCCTTGGACGTTTGTTTAGTACACATCTCTGAAATGCGTTCAGAGGTTATGTCTCTAAATAACAAAATGCCGAAGTTACTGTTTTAGTTTCTTGCATATGGCCATTTCAATAACTTATGTCTCATCAGTTCAGAACAAATCAAAACATTTGGAAGACCGTGAACCGAACATTTGCAAAATATTTGTAAGACCAATAACATTTGCAATCTGATAGAGAAAATAACAAAATATATCTAAATGAAAAGCCAAAACCAGCTAAGGACAAAGCTATGCTCAAGGAAGATACTTTTTATAGGAAAAGTGAAAGGATATGGAGTGAATGTACATGTGACAAAAACGCACACGATACATAGAGAACTCCAGTTTATCAAGGACAGGGTTTTTATTCCTGTCTACATCTATATTCACCCCCTCAAGCGAGATCAAGAAGGCCCCTAGCGTGCACTTAAGCGGTATTCTTGACAAAAATTATATCACCGTCAATCCCTTGCTCCCCACCAGCCATGGAGTGCCAACTTGGGCGATGTTCAGGGTTATCCAGCTGAAAGCACCAGGGTTATAAGAAGAGAATAAAAATGTTGAGCAACATCGATCGCAGCTAAAATATGCCAGTGAAGCAACACTCAATGAGAAAAAAAGTAAAATCGGGCAATGTATGCCTACAAATATTTGCCTTTAAGTAGTCCGACGAAAGACAAAAATAAGGACAAAAACAACATCGATAGACAACACAGGGCTCGTCGAAATAGATGTAGGCAAACCTTGCAGTGTAACTTTGGTTGAAAGGGCAAAAATTGCCGTGTTCAAAGATTATAACATTTTTGTAAAAACAATGAAAATATTGAACAGCCAAATTGAAAAAATAAATGAATTAGTAAACGTGTGGGAAATTCTCACACGGACAATCACGCCAAACTGTAATATTATAAGAGCATAAATCTCAAGCACGGGGAGACTTTCTACGGACTCCACGCAGCACGAGAGACAAACAAAGGAAAAATGAAAGGATATGGAGTGAATCATGGCGAATGTATATGTGACAAAAACGCACACGATACATGGAGAACTCCAGTTAATCAAGGACAGGGCTTTCATTCCTGTCTAATCTTGATGTAAAATTTTGTAAAATAAGTGAGAACCAAACCGTCAATCAAAAGAACGAACAATCCATGGACTATGGCAACATCGGACACACTAAGAAACAAGGACACCGCGTAAGTACGGGACAAAAAAGAAAAATGAAGACACACATACAGATGAACAACACGGACCCAATAAAAAACATGGGTGAGATCAGGTGTACCGGTAGAGTAAGCATCTCCTGTTTCTTATAAGACACACGCCGTGTTGAACATGTCAAATCCGGTAGTAAAGTCAAATCCGATAGAGGAAAACAAACTTTAGTTGCAGAGGGAAAGATCTGTTGTCATCTGGGAAACAGATATCCCATAGCGATCCACAAGATCGTGATGTCGACCGTAAAATTTCTGTAGTGATGACTTTAAGTTTTTGGTAACGTACCCTTGCTAAGTAGTCTATTTGTAAGCAACTGAGCTCTATCAAGGAAGTCACTGTAACGACCACAAGCCCTTGAGTAGCGAATGAGCTTTGAGATGTAAACTCCATATGCTGGTGCTTTTGGAATGTTGCTACAAAGAAAAGGGAAGTTGACTATTGGAAAAGTGAAGTCATCGCGTTTGTCATACAGGCTAGTTTGTAATGTACCTCTGTTGTCAATTTCAAGATGAAGGTCAAGGAACGAAGCCGATGTGGAAGTATCTGTAGTATCCTTAATTTCAAGCTCTTTTGGATAAATAAGATGAAGAAAATCACCAAAGCGAGGGTTCTTTAGTGATAAAATATCATCTATATAACGGAAGATGAAATTAAAGGACTGGGCCAATTTTTTGTCTTTAAAACTTAGATATTGCAAGTTTCAAAATAAAATCAGTTTTCGGATAGGCACCGTTGTACTGACTACTTGGTTGTTGAATACCCTTGGGACTTAGAGTTTACCAGCAAAAGCATCGGCCCAGTAGTAATAAATAACAAAATACCGACGACGTCACTGTAAATTTAGTTTCTGCATACGATCTTAAGCATAGATCAAATCAAATCATTTGGAATATTTGTAAACCTGATAGAGAACAATAACAAAATAGATATAAACGAAAAGCCAAAACCAGCTAAGGACAGAGCTGCGCGCAAGGCAGATACTTTTTTGTTTTGACGTGTCATTTCCTGAAATTTAGACATTTCAAGTTTCCAAATAAAATCAGTTTTCAGACGTGTCATTTCCTGAAATTTAGACATTTCAAGTTTCCAAATAAAATCAGTTTTCAGGTCCGAAATACTGACTCCTGGGATGTTAAACACCATTGGGACTTAGAGTTTACCAGCAAAGGCATCAACCCAGTGGTAATTATTAAAAAAATACCGACGTCGCTGTAAATTTAGTTTCTGCATACGGACATTTTCATGTACCTTCAGCGTAGATCAAATCAAGACATTTGGAACGTTTGTAAATCTGATAGAGAACATTTAAGCGAAAAGCCAAAAGCAGCTGAGGACAGAGCTACGCACGAGAGATGCTCATTAGTTTTGATGTAAAATTTTCTGAATTTCAGATATTTCGAGCTTCCAAAAAAAGAAAAAAAATCCAATTGCCCCTTTTCCGATGTGACTTATTGCTTCTTCTTCCCTATTGATGCAATAATTAAGTACACATTTTAAGAGAAAACAAGAAAAAGGAACCATTAGAATAACTAAATAAATTAGACAAAAGACTTCCAAAAACCTGTAACACTCACCTGCATCAAAGCTTTTAAACTATGGTTTTAATTGTAAAAAACAAAAGGGTAACAAGTCCTATAAGGATTCAAAAACAACTCAAAATTATAGACTCTAAAATGCTAGTCAATTTTCAAATTCGGACTAAACTCTTATCTCATAACGGGAGTCTTGAACATGATCGAAAACCCGTCTCTCTGTGATATCCTTGCAAAGGGACCCAAATTCCGTGAACCACGATCCATCTACTGGGAGCAAAATTTAAAACTCCTTATGGATACTGTAGAGGACTACGCCAGAAAATTGATTAAACGTGAACAAGATGAAGACCTTGAGAACTAAAGTATCATCCATTTTCCAAAATGCCGATGTTGCCAGATACTTGTCCCCCATTCATGACAAATATTTTGTTGTTCCGGCAGATAATGCCCATAATAACAACATTTTCATATTTAAAAATTACATCGAATGTTTAAAGAAAGAACTAGGCATTGGTAACTCCCAGGGCAATCCAACCTACAAAGCTACTACCCTGTCTAAGGAGGAGATATTACAGAACCATAGATCTGTGTTGCTTTCCTTTGGTATTTCAACCAAAGAGGAAGACACCGATCTCCCTTCCTTATACTGGGTACCAAAATTACACAAATGCCCATACAAACAACAGTAAATCGCTAGATCTGCAAAATGTTCTACAAAACCTCTTTCTAAGCTTTTAACCTCCATCTTGACAGCCGTAAAAGAGGGCCTTCAAAAATACTGTGATACTAGCTTTTCAAGAAGTGGTGTAAATAAAATGTGGATATTAAAAAACTCTAAAGATCTGCTTGACATCCTAAAATCAAGATCATTATCGCATTGTAACAGTATTAAAACTTTTGACTTCTCAACACTTTATACTACCATTTCTCATGAACAACAGAAATCTCGTTCATAAATGTTTCTCCCGTAAGAACGGCGAACGAAGGTATAAGTATATTGTCATACGCAGAGAACAAGCGTACTTTGTGAAATACGACTCAGAATCACAGAAAAAATACACGGAGGAAGAAGTGATTAAAATGGTAAAGTTTCTGATTGACAATATATTTGTCCAGTTTGGAGGATTTGTTTTTCAACAGACCATCGGAATTCCAATAGACACAAACTGTGCACCTCTTTTAGCCGATCTGTTTCTCCACTCTTTTGAGGCAGAATTCAAAGAAGGGCTTCTTCAAAATAAAGACAAAAAACTGGCCAAGTCCTTTAATTTCAGCTTCCATTATATAGATGATATTTTATCATTAAACAACCCTCGCTTTGGAGATTTTCTTCATCTCATTTATCCAAAAGAGCTTGAAATTAAGGATACTATAGATACTTCCACATCGGCCTCGTTCCTTGACCTTCATCTTTAAATTTACAACAGAGGTACATTACAAACTACGTTGTATGACAAACGCGATGACTTCACTTTTCCAATAGTAAACTTCCCTTTTCTTTGTGGCAACATTCCAAAAGCACCAGCATGTGGAAAAATGAAAGGATATGGAGTGAATGTACATGTGACAAAAACGCACACGATACATAGAAAACTCCAGTTTATCAAGGACAGGGCTTTTATTCCTGTCTTTATCTTGATGTCGCCTGAGGGTCTTCAACTAGAGGTGAACAATATTCACCCCTCAAGCGAGATCAAGAAGGCCCCTGGAGTTTACATCTCACAAGTCATTCGCTATTCAAGGGCTTGTGGTCGATACAGCGACTTCCTTGATAGAGCCCAGTTTCTTACAAATAGACTACCTCAGCAAGGGTACGTTACCAAAAACTTAAAAGTCATCACAACAGAAGTTTTACGGCCGATATCACAATCTTGCCGATCGTTACGCTATATCTGTTTCCCAGATGACAACAGATCTTTCCCTCTACAACTAAGTTTGATTTTACTAATCGGATTTTACTACCGGATTTGACTGTTCAACACGGCGGGTGTCTTATAAGAAGCAGGAGATGCTTATTCTACCGGTACGACTGATCTAACCCATGGTTTTTATTTGGTCCGTGTTGTTCATCTGTATGTGTGTCTTCATTTTTCTTTTTTGTCCCGTACTCTAGTGGTGTACTTGTTTCTTAGTGTTTCCGATGTTGCCTTTGTCCATGGATTGTTCGTTCTTTGACTGACGGTTCGGTTCTCACTTTCTTTACTCTCCTACATTTTATGCCTTTAGAGAAAATGAATCAAAAAGTGAAACTTCGATGAATAAAATGTGATTTTATTGTTTATTTATTGTTTATTTAAGAAATCTCTGGAATAATCAGATATTTTATTTTTTTATGTATATTAAAACTTGCATAGGGAATTTCTTTAATCTGGTTATTTTAATTCAACTTTAAACATTATTCCTTTTTATTGAAAGCTTCTATAGAATTTTTTTTTAAATGAGTAAATATATATAATAAAACTTGTTTTATTTCTTTCACAGTTTATTATTATGATTTCAGAATAAATAATTTTATTAATGTTTTTAAAAGTGGAAATTATATTTATTTTTATTGTGAAATTTCTTTGCATTTGTTGAATTTATAACATTAAAATGTTAATAATTTCTATAGTTATTATTTAAAAATTACTTAAATAATTTTATATAAAATGTTTATCTTTAAGAGAAGGAAAAAATACGGAAGCCAAAAGAGGCCATATAATAAAAATAATATCTAGAGATAAAATTATATTTATGTTAAAAATCAAAATATTTGAGGCAAAAAAAAAATTGTTTGGTTAAATATAAATATAATGGGATAGAATTATTACTTCCTTATCAAATAATTAAATTTATTGTGTGCAAAAAATAATACCTGGTTACAAAAAAAAAATATATGGGTCAAAAATTATCTTTGTGGTATCAACAAATAAATTTTCAGTGAAAAAATTTTTTTGGGTGTACAAAAAATATTTTTCGTCACAAAATTTATTATTTTGTACAAAAACATAATATCTAGTAACAAAAAAATATGGGTTAAAAATAATATTTTTGGTATAAAAAAAATTCAGTGAAAAAACGGTAAAATAATAAATTTTAGTGAAAAAAAAAATTTTGGTACCAGAAAAATATTTTTGGTCACACAATTAATTTTGTGCAAAAAATTTTATTTAATAACAGAAAAAAATAGTGTTCAAAATAATTTTTTTGATACCAGAAAAATATTTTTGGGACAAAATTTATATTACACAAAAAAATAATATCTGTTGACAGAAAAAAAAATATTGGTCAAAAATAATATTTTTGGTATCAAAAATTAATTTCGCATTATAACGCGAAACTTTCGGGAATTAACGCGAAACATTCGCGTAATAACGCGAAACTTTTGCGAATTAACGCGAAACTTTTGCGTAATAACGCGAAACTTTCGCGAATTAACGCGAAACACTCGCGTCATAACGCGAAACATTCGCGTAATAAGGCGAAACTTTCGCGTAATGACGCGAATCATTCGCGTTATAACGCGAAACGTATTATAAAAGGCAATGCACCCGGCAACGGTAATTATTCATTTAGAAATGGTCGAAGTCTTATGTTTATATGTCTTACTGATTATTAATCTAGATCAACATTGTTTCATGGGGAATTTCTGAGAAAACATGACAATATGTTAGAACATTCGCGTCATAACGCGAAACTACCTCGTAATAAGGCGACACATAGTGTATAAAAGTAAACATACAATAATAATAATAATAATTAAACTCTTCAGTCGTTCTATGAACAAATGATAGGTCTTTCCTGAGTTTTACAATTAGTATTATAAAAGGGAAAAACATCTTAGAACATCATGTCAGTTGCAACCAAATTTCGTTTTTTTACGTTTTCATATCAGATATATATTTATAAGTATCCTTTGTCTAAATTGGCTAAAAACGTCAAAAATTACTGTAGATCGCTAAAAAATAGGGAACTTCCGGTTTTGTCAATTACTTACAAATACCTTTGCAGAAACATTGGATTATAGTTTGAAAAATATTTAAATGGCTCAAAAATACCTTAAAAGCATATTTCTCATAATTTTGTTAGTAATCTTGACCTAAAATTTGAGTCCATTCATCAGGGACCCTTTAACAAAAACCCCATGTCTGTTTGACTTACCGTTGCAGAGTTTTGTAGGTTTTTCCACAACGATTTTTAAAACATGCATCTATGACCGGTCAGTAGTATTTAATGTTAAAATGATATGTCGGGAATTGCACAGGAGAAAGTATTTTGAAAAACGGCAAAAAAGAAAAATATAAATAATAATAAAATACAAAAAAAAAAATACCGAAGTTGCATAAAAACAGTAAATTTCGTTATGCTGTACACGTGTTTCAAGGAGTAACCTCTCATCACCAGCATTAAAATCAAATAATATGGAAAGCCATAATCCAAAAGTAGTCAAAAAAGAAGTACTCATTTCCAAAAATCAGAGGAAATACAGTGATGGATTTCTTTCTGAAAGGGATTCCCTTAAATAACAATAAAAATCTTAAAAATCGCTAAAAGCACTTTCCGAAGTATCGGAAAAGACCTTAATAATAATCAGAACAATCACTATATGTCTTTCCTCAGGAAAGAGGAGGAAAGACCTTATTATAAAGAAACAGTGCATTGCCTTTTAATAATACATTTCGCGTTATTACGAGAAAGTTTCGCGTTATAACGCGAAAGTTTTGCGTTATTACGCGAATGTTTCGCGTATTTCGCGAAAGTTTCGCGTTAATTCGCGAAAGTTTCGCGTTAATACGAGAAAGTTTTGCGTTATTACGCGAAAGTTTCGCGTTATAACGCGAATTTTTTTTTACCTACGAATGTGAGCTCAATAGGCTTTCGTATAAATAAACCTTTGGTCATCATTTAAATTTGTAAAATTTTGCACGTTACTCTCTACTTATTCAAAAAATGAGTCTCTTTCATTAGAAAATTTTTCAAGTCTATACCAATAATTGATGAGTGACTTTAATATATCATAATGCATAGGAAACCTTCCTAACTCTGCCAATACAGCAAAATTCACACTTTTCTTGTGCACACCAAGAATACATTTTAAGAATTTTGTGTGAAGCTTTTCACACTGAAATAATTTATAAAGACTGTCTGGATCAAACGGGATGAATTTAGTTTATTAAATGAAGCAGGATAACCACCCCATACTTCAGAATTATACGAAAGAATTGGTTTTAAAGTATGATAAAAAAGGTGGACACTGGTTTTAATACCAGGCATTAGATTCAAAAAATCTTTTTTTCAATTTATAAAATGCTTTAAGAGCTTTGTTATAAAGTTCAGTTCCCATATGTAGAAAAATAAGTACTCAAATATTTATAAGAAGATACACATTCAATATTGTTTTTCTGAAATGTAAATCTGGACTGATTTTTCCTTCCTGCTTTATTGAAAATTATAATTTTTGTTTTCTTGATATTTACTTTTAAACACCAATCACTACAATATTTTTTCTAATTTGGAAATCCTTTGTTGTAAACCTTCAGCAGAGGTTGACATTATTACTGTGTCATCCGCATACATTAACAATTAAACTTTTCACAATGAAGAGTAGCAGTATCTATACAATTCTCAAGATATGATGGAAAGTCATTAATGAAAATTTGGAATAAAAGGGTATTAAATTACCCCCATGTCTAACACCAATATTGATTAAAAAATATTTTTTATAGAATCTCCAACTTTAACACATGCCTGAGAATTCTTATACATAGCATCAATATTATAAAAATATGTACCACAATTTCAGCTTCATACCTGTCTGAATGACACTATCAAACGTTCTTCGGAAATCGATAAAGCACGTATAAAGTCTACCTTCTTTAGTGTTACAATACTTATCTATTAAAGTTTTCAAAATAAATACATGATCAGCAGTTCGTGCATGTTTAGTAAATCCTATTTATGAGTTGTGAATAAGATTGTGCTTTTTCAAAAAAATGTCTAGTCTATTATTAAGAATATTATTAAATAATTTACCAATGGTACTAGATATAGTTATGCCTCTATAATTTGCAGGATCATTTGGATCATCTGTTTTTTCATTTATATTAAATATTAACCAAAATATTCAAACTAAATTAATACTGTTGAAAAGGAAACGAAGACACAACTCCCCCCCCCCCAAAAAAAGACAAAAAGACAAAAAAAAGACAAACAACAAAAACTAAATCAACGCAAGGAAATTTGAAAGTACTAAAATTTTCAAGATTTTTAATTCAAGATAATTAATACAACAACCTTAATGTAGCGCGGCTGTGCCCCCTGCACATCCGCCCCTTCCCTAAAAACTACATTTGCAGAGGAAATTTTCTCAAGGATCAGTCAATTTTTGCTAGTTTCTGATCAAACTTGAAGAGGTTTTGGAGAAAAACAATAATGTGCAAAAAAATTTGGACAGATGATCACCGGGCCCAATCGTATACTTCCTGTCCAAGTAAAAATAGAAATAAGCATTGAGTATTTGCTATATATTTATAAGTCAAAAGTCTTCATATTGGACAGGAAGTATACGATCGCGTCGGGTAACCAACTGTCCAAATTTGTTTGCAAAATATTGTTTTCAAATTTGGACAGATAGCCACCGTTCTCAATCGTATACTTCCTGTCCAATATATTTTTTAACTTATAAGTATATAGCAAATAACCAATGGTTATTTCTATTTTTGAGTCGACACTTCTGTCGCGAGTATATTTCTCTTACGCCCTAAAAATCTTATTATGTGTTTATTTTAATTCGTAAAGTCATTTATTTTTTTGTGGAGCTGAAATATTGCTCATTGGACGTTAAACTCTAACTAATCAATCAATCATTTGTGTTGTCTCTTTGAATGATCCATATTTTGCCATATATTTTGGATTTATGATATTTGGTTGATGCTTCGGTATCCATTTGGACATGTAGTTAGTTATTCAACTAAGTAATTCCAATTTCACGCGCTGCCTTCAAATGTAAAGGGGGCATATAGATCTAACCTGATACGACTGTCCGTCTGTAACTTCACGTCCGACAGAAGGTACGTCCAAGTGTTAAATTTTGTATTTATGTATCTATATACATTCTTAAACTCAGTTAAAATTTTAATGATAACAACAGTGTTCACACTCGAGTGACTTCTGTTTAATTTTGCCTTCAGTCCATTTTTCAATAGTAAAAAAATAAGCTTAATATGAAACTAATCATTCATGAACTACCCATTCTTAAAAAAATTCAGACTTGAATAACTTCTATTTGCGTGACTGGAACTATGCTTATAAAAGCTTAAACCATTGTTGTGACGTCATCTATTGTATAAGCTGTGGATTCTTTTTAAAGAACCCACGGCTTACCCTCTATTGTTTTCTCCAATAAACGTCCCGAGGAAAATGTATGTTTACTACTTTTTGTATCGTGAATTTGGAAGCAACTTGTTTTTGAAAATACAGTACTTAAGATTCAAATGGGAACTTATTGCGCGCCGCTGTAAGGTTGACTGTTCCTTTACACGTATAAGGCCAAGTTTTTACAAGGACTATCTCTTAATAATTTATTTACATCACATCTATCCTAATGAGCTTACAATTTGTATACTACCGATACACATACTACAGCTTCAAACATAGATATTTTGTTGTACATTTACGAAGATCGATGTTTATAAATATAATCTTTATGACAAATTTTTAACAGTGAACTTTTCCTTACTAAGCAACAATTTGCCTACCTTCCCTTTGTCTGAAATGTACATTTTGCGGTTGAATCGTTATTGTCGTGGATTTAATTTATACATCTATTTTTTTTTTAAATAGAGAAAAACACTGTCCCATTGAGTTAATGATTTGTTCATGGCCATCAGCATGTCCCAAATGAAAACGGACTAGATTTCACGTCTTCACAGATACAAAGTCTGTACAAATACATGTATATAGTCAAACAAAGCAATGGAACAACGCTTTCATCAGGAAAGTCCCCATGAAGCCTTCAACAATGAACTTTGCTCATACCACATATTAAGTTAAAGGCAGCCACTGCCACCGGTTTGAACAGAATTCATTGCTAAATGACCAACAACGCTTCATCCTTATTTTTCTTGTTTGTCTTTACTCGTGTATGCAGCACCAATAAATAAAATTAACTGGCAAACCGCTGTCAACCGTTGCTCGACAAATATATTAATAGAAGACAATCACAGAATATAAACAACCTAAGTACACTGCAAGAAACGTGGCATAAAAAATGAGATTTGGGCACTATGTACAGGTGGCCAGAATAACATTTCAAATTAGAAAAAGTGAAATGTCAAAAAGTATGTTGGTGTATCCATATGAGATATTCTCTCAAGAACTGAAATGTTTAGAGAGCATACATCTCTCCCACGGGGTGTTTTTTCTCGGACTCCATACTACAGGAAAGACAAACTCCAGTCTAAAATAAACAATGAAAAGAAATTGGAGTAAATGCACATGAGACAAATTCCCCAAAAAATTCAACAGGCAACAATTAGTTTAACAATGGATAGACTTTGTATTTTTGTATTTTTGCTGAGAAGCAATTTGTCAGGTAAGCAACACAGGGTCAGTCTATCGAGCCTCTAGTTTTCATCTTGTATATAAACAATTAAAGAGATGATAAACAATAAAAAGATAGGATAAAATAATGACCAAAATGTACAGAATATGAATATCCACCTACCCTACGATTTGGAGAAAATGTGATCAGTTATTTAGGCGTTATTGTCATTTATTAGGCAGATTTTCTCATTTTCTCTTATTTTTGGTCTTATGACATGTATCTCAACTTTTGCTGTTAAGAAAGTGCTCTAAAAGAGATGTACACACTTCCTAAGAGCTCAAAAAAAGAAATAAAGAGAATTTCCCATCAAATAAGTCCTTATATCTTTTGATACTACTCTTTAAATTGTTGATCAGGTTAACACGCCTTCAAATATGGCCACCACGGAGAACACAATTTAGCATATAAACCTATTGCAAAAACACTTCAAAACTTCATTTCTGAAACTTCTTGGCCGTTTGAAACCATAGTTAGGCACAATTATCCCTGGATGGACCCGCCAAAATATGTGTTCTACATTTTTGCATCTCCTCTAAGATTTTGCCAGTGGGAAAATAGTTTAACAGAGATGATAGAAACACATTCGAGGATTTTTTTCCTGTAAAATCACAAGGCCAAATGGAAACCTTTGAGAATGTCGAGCAGGTCTGCACTCTATCCCAGATGGCCGCCAGAGATGGTCTCCTTCAAAATTGTCTTTGAGGTCGGCATCTCACCTTAGATGGTCATATTTAACAGTTGTACCCAGTGGAGTCTATTCTTCTGAAACCACAATGCAACTTGCATACAACTTTGGTTGCAATGAAATAACTTACATTATAGACACGATATCTGTATTGATTTTATCTGCACTGAAGAGACGTAAGTTGTCGAAATGGCCATATACAGAAACTATAATTACGTTAACTACGGTATTTTGTTTCTGATATGGTGAAACATGGCGAATAAATATGAAAACAGCATGCCATACATTTCACCTTGACTTCATTTATTCTATTTCTGACTTTTTTTCATTATTGATGCACAATTCACTTCTTCAAATACACACCCTATTACCGGCAATCCCAACTACAGTGGCTATCCCGCCTG
>MJUU01007751.1:0-11943 GCA_002080025.1 Modiolus philippinarum
TATTTCATGACGTTGATGTTGGTGATTCAGTGCCGATAAAACAGCATACATATCGACTGAATCCGATCAAACAAAAGTACCTGCATGATGAAATTCAGTATTTGTTAAAAAATGACTTTATTGAACCTAGCAAAAGCAACTGGAGCTCACCTTGTATTCTAGTGCCAAAACCTGATGGAACTTTTCGTATGTGTACGGACTATAGAAAATTAAACAGTGTTACAAAAACTGACTCTTTTCCAATTCCGCGCATTGATGACTGTATTGATAAAATTGGAAATGCTAAATACATAACAAAAATTGACTTATTAAAAGGATTTTATCAAGTTCCTCTTACAGAGCGTGCAAAAGAACTTTCCGCTTTTGTTACACCCGATGGACTATTCCAATACAAAGTGATGGCTTTTGGCATGAAAAATTCGCCGGCAACTTTTCAGCGTCTAATCAACAGAGTTATTTCTGGAATTGACGGTTGTGAAGCATACATTGATGACATTCTTATATATAGTGACACTTGGAAAGAACATCTTCAGATACTCCGAACTTTTTTTGAACGTTTAAGCAGTGCTATGTTAACAGTAAACCTCTCAAAGAGTGAATTTGGATGTGCTTATGTAAACTATTTAGGACATGTTGTAGGTCAGGGTCAGGTAAAACCTATTGATGCTAAAATAAGTGCTATTTCTAGTTTTCCTAAACCTAAGAATAAGAAACAATTGATGCGTTTTCTGGGAATGGCTGGATATTATAGAAAATTTTGTCAAAACTTTTCTTCAATTAGTGAGCCTTTGACTAAACTATTGAGAAAAAATGTAAAGTTTATTTGGTCTAAAAGTTATGATGAATCATTTGAAGAAATAAAAACCATCCTAGAAAGTGCGCCAGTTTTAGCAACACCTAATTTTGATTGTCAATTTAAGTTAGCAGTAGATGCCAGTGATGTTGCTGCTGGTGGCGTTTTATTACAAGAAGGCAAAGATGGTATAGACTATCCTATTTGTTATTTTTCTAGAAAATTTAATAAGCACCAGAGAAATTACTCCACAATCGAAAAAGAATGTTTGTCTTTGATTTTGGCTTTACAACATTTTGAAATTTATGTTACAGCTTCAATTCAGCCTATCATTGTATATACCGATCACAACCCTCTTAAATTTATTCATAAAATGAAAGATAAAAATCAAAGACTTTTGAGGTGGAGTTTGACTTTGCAATGTTTTAATCTAGACATAAGACATATTAAAAGAAAAGATAATGTGATTGCAGACGCATTGTCAAGAGTTTGATAAATTTCGTAACACCTCATTGTTTATTTTAAATGTTTTTCATTGCATTCAAACATTTTCTTTTGGGGGGAGGTGTTATAGGTAATTAAATGTCGTAAATATTCTATAATACATTGTATTAATTGTTTTTATTTTGTAAGGCCTTAATATGATGTAATTTGTTTGGCCTAGTTATGTAATTTGTTTACAATAAACAATGGTCAAGGTTATTACACCTTAGAACATGTGGAATATTCTAGAATTTAAATTCAGATTTTAACACATAGATTTTTTCTAGATGTTTTTCTTACATATTCATTCTAGTCATGTGATTGTCAGTTGATTAGAATGTTCTAGTTAAATCTTGTGGATAGATTTTTTCTAGAAATAATAAATGTATTTATATGAGGTAGCTGAAAAGGGTAAAGTCAGTCAGTTTAATAAGTTTATACATGATCAGTTAGTTTATATAGGATTATCACGCACATCTTTCGTATTGGAAATCGACATCAATTATTGTGAATCTATTATCAACTATTTAGTGAGGATTATAAGAATTATTCTATTGGACATTTATTGGTGGAATTAAGTGAACTGTTCATTTGGATTATTACTTGGACTTCATTATTGTCAGATAAGTTATATATTGTATTTAATTTGTAAAATAATTAATTTGTTTTCGTCTGATTAAAAAGTTAATTTGAGCCAATTTTGTTTTTTTTCTTTGCTGACTTTAATTGGTCATTTCTACCACATAACAATATCGCTAACTCGAACGATACATCCTCATATAAAATCTAAATTTTTTTCAACATTATATATTTTTTGAACTTGAATTTTATTTATATTTGCAGTATACATACTGAATGGAACTATTATACACAAATCTGAAAGTTGAAAAGCTCCAAAGGTCATTCTGTGTGCCATTTTATGTTGCGTCATGTCACAATATGAGATTTTTACTAATTTCTCATCCAATTTTTACAATAAATTGCAATTTTTACTCATAGTTGCTCATATTTTTCACAACAATGATGCTTTGAATTACATAATGAATTAGACTAGTGAGCTAAAACGGGAAGATTTAACAGCTACATGCAGTTTTAAAAATTTGGGGCACACTTTCATACTGTCCCCATGATAAGTAAAGACCGAATTTTCAACAAATTTTACACTTACATGTAATTGTATTTTGTTGGATAACAGAATATTATGAACAATCTCTATATATATTTTCACTTTCTGGAGTTTGTTTTACTTTTATTTTGCACATGATGATCCTTTGGTATCAGTTATATATATTTTGAGTGAATTGTATGGACAGAATTCGACCTTAGAAACACATGCTGCAAATGGAGGGAGGGGGCTTAAAATGACCAGATTTTCACCATTTGTATGACTGCTTTCTTTGTAAGAAGTGATTTAATGATAGTATAGTGCACCAATCTGCTATAAAGTATCACAAAGATAGTCAGATGTATGTAAAACAGTCATTGAAGCTCTATTTTCCAAGTTGAACCATTATCAGAACCTTGAATTTTTCAAAGTGCTGAAAACAGGTCAGACTCCACTAAATATTTTCCATAGGCGGCCATTATTTTTACCTGAAGTTCACTTTATTCGGCGATATGATTTTCTCAAAGTGGCACGTCTGCCAAGTAACATATCCAAACGATGACCCAACTTTAAAGTCTAATAAGAAATTTTTATCCCCTCATTTAACTGGGGTATGCAAATGACCAATTTTCGCTTTCATATCCTTGGGCATACCTGTCATCATTGATGAGGCTTCAGTATTTTTCCCATGCAATGAGGCTGGTCAAGATTTAATAACGGTGGTTTTACTCCGTAATCTATAACAAATTTGTCATTATCTACGAATATCAAATCCAGTATTGATGATGACTCGTTTGTGTATCTCGTTGGCTCATTCATTAATTGAGCAAGATTATGTGAGGACGTCAAGTCAAGCACGTCTGTGCTTTGTGTCTGTCTGGCGTCATTGCTTTTGTGTCTAACGTCATTGTTTTCTGTGTCCTCGTTTTTGCCCTGTCTTTGGACTTCGATTTTTGTGAATTTCACCCCTTTGTTCCTTCGGTATTCTACTGCCGTTGTTAAATAAATGTAATCCGAGCTCACTATTTGTAGTATTTATTGTAAGTTAAATTTTAAAGTGAATAAATCTCATGCCTACGAGCGGCGAATGTGGGATTATAAATTTGCAGATTACGATAACTTAAACACTGCGTGAAGTAATGCCACGTTTGACTCAGCTTATGATATTTACGATGACTTAGATGACATTGTTTCGTATACAAATGAATTAATTATATCGACATGTACTGAATTCATCCCAAATAAAGTCGTCACAATTCGTCCCAAGAACAAACCTTGGATGAGTAACGGAGTACGACGAGCGATACGTCATCGTAATAGATGTTATAAAAAATTTCAACGAACTCAACGCGACGAAGATTAAATTTTGCATATCATTATGCAAGACGAGAAGTTAACCGTCTTAAACGTAATGCCATTCACAGATACGAATAAAAACACTTTCTAGCACTAATGTTGATTCTAAGAAATTTTGGAGTTTTAGCAAATCAGTTCTTGGATTTAATTCAGATAGAGTTATTCCCCCATTAAAAGAAAATAACTCAATTTTGCCTGATGATTTAGATTATGCTGAGGAGTTCAATAATTATTTTGCCTCTCAAATGTGTGTGACTCAAGATGACAATGAACTAGTAGCTTTTCCTCAGTTATCATATTCAACAGACCAGCGTATTAGTGATATATATGCACAGGACACTGAAATGTCAGGTGAATACTAGGAAGGCAGTTGGCCATGATGGTTTATCTAATCACGTTCTCAGAAACTGTGCTAGATCCTTGTATAAACCACTAACTAAACTATTTAATTATTCCCTTAGTCTGGGAAGGTATCCTTCTAGTTGGAAAATCTCTAATGTTTGTCCTGTATGCAAGAACAAAGGGGAAAGGGGTGATAGATAATTACCGCCCTATAGCTTTACTATCTTGTGTCTCAAAAATATTCGAAAAAATTATATACAGATCACTTTATGAGAACTGTGCAAATCACAACCTGCTTATAGCTGAAAATTCGGGTTTTAAGAAGAATTACTCTATGGTGAACCAAATGATTGCCATTACACACGATATACACATTCAAATCACTGGATGATGGCAAAGACGTTTGTGCTATTTTCCTTGATGTGTCGAAAGCCTTCGACAAAGTATGGCATGCTGGGTTGGTGTTTAAATTAAAACAAATTGGAGTGGATGGGGCCCTGTTAGCCCTTCTAGAAAATTATCTTCTTGATAGGAAGTGTTGTTCTCAATGGTATAAAATCATCCCTTCAGAGAGTATCGGCTCAGGGTTCCATATTAGGTCCCCTGTTATTCCTTATCTGTGTTAATGACATTAAGAGTGGCATTGTAAGTAACATCAAATTGTTTGCTGTCGAAACCTCATTAATAAAAGATATTTCTGATAAGGCTCATGATTTTCAAATACTCAATGTCGACTTAGAAACACTAAATGCTTGGTCAAAGCAGTGGTTGGTAACATTCAACGCTACTAAAACAGAATACTTAATTATATCAAAAAAATCTGCTCGTGAAGCGCATCCACCACTGGTTCTAGACAACGTTCCTATTTCAGAAGTGGACAGTCATAAACATCTTGGTTTTATCCTTAAAAATAAGATGACCTGGTCTGATGATATCCTTGAAATCTGTGAAAAATGCCATAAACGTCTAGACATCATATTGAAAATGCGACGTTTATTACCAAGAATTTGTCTCGAAAAGTTGTATAAAACGTTTGTACGCTCGCTACTAGACTACGGCGATATAATTTACGACAACTGCAAACTGTTGGATACTAATAGTATTGAAAATGGCCAACGTCGAGCATGTCTTATTACAGGAGCTATAAGATTTACTAGTCATCAACTGTTAATAAGAGAAGTTGGATTGGACTTATTAAAAGATAGACGCAAATTTCATAGATTATGTTATGTATACAAAATAAAACATAATCTTGTGCCTACATATTTGGCAGATATCCTCCCACTTTTGAGTCATAAAACAACTAATTACAACCTCAGTAGACCCTCCCAAATTATACCATTGAGAGCATGCACTGTTTCATTTTATAATTCTTTCTTTTTGTCATCCGTTAGGGACTGGAATAATCTTTTTCATCAGAAATCTTGTTCGCTACGTCTCTTAATATTTTCAAGCGTATACTGAAAAATCGCGAAAAATCACCTCGAAACATGTTTACTCACTTGGTCACAGCTACGAAGAAAATGTTCACACGAGTTTACGACTGCGTCTAAGCGGATTAAACCAACATGTGTTTATGTACAATCTATCAGATTCCAAAATTTGCGAATTGTGCACTGGCACTCACGTAGAATCGACCGAACACTTTTTGCTCCAATGTGCCCGATACTCGACTTTTTAACCTCTTTATTGCTAAGTATTAAAACTATTTTATGCCCAGAGCTAAACATTAACTTTTTACGAGATCTGTGTCCATCTTACTTAAGTAAAATTTTAATAGAGGGGAGTGACGACTTATCTTTGAATGAAAATTTTTGTTTATTTGAATGCGTGTTTAAATATATCAAACCTACTAATAGATTCATACAGTGACATTTCTGGATTCTATTATTTTCCCGTCTAAAATGAATTAACTAAATCGTCCTTTTCCTTGTATAATCATCTTGACATCCATCCCTTCTTGTGTGTATGTGTGTTTGTGTGTGTTGTGTGTGTGTGTGTGTGTTCTTCCCTTTTGTGTGCATGAGGACTTCAGTTTGATATGTATTTATTATTGTATTTTATTTTTCTTTCTATTCTCTTTATCACACATGTGTATATCTATATGTTTGTATTTAGATGTTTGTATTTATATGTTTGTATGTTTGTATGTCTCTTGTCTTCATTATTGTTTTTCTGGTGCAATTTGCTTGTAAATTGTGGCATGTGATTGTAGTTCCTGGCCATTGTAGGTGTTTGCTGTTATCCTGTTTTTGTAAATGTATGAATGTATGTTGAGGAGAACCGCTCGTAGCCTTTAGGCTGTCAGCAACCCTCTTGAAATAAATAAAGAATTAAATAAATCAAAGTCCAGAGACTACGCAAAAAGCAAGAACACAAGAAGATAGAACACCAAAGATACTACATGCCCTAAAAACACACAAACACTACATTTACAACACAAAAAGTAGTAGTTAGAACCAAATTTAGTTACAATGGTCTCTGAATATGCTCGTTACAAAATTGCATGACGACTGTGGGTCCTATCCCAAATGACTATCAATGGGGAAAATATTTTTACAGATAATAAGCACCCAGATTCACAAGGAGCAATATATGCACTTGGAAGCTTTATGTCAGATTAACATGGAGGATTTTCTAAAATTAACACGGCTTTATTTGTCTTCACATGAGTGGTTTTGAATGAAAAACTCAGTTACATTTTTGACCTGCACAACCAAAATGAATTATTGGTCATCGCATAATAGCAGACTCTAAATAATGCCACAACACATACAAAAGGGAATTTGTATAGTTTTATGATTGGCCCCACTCTTATTTATTTTTATGACAGCAACACTTCCAGCAGTGCTGTCAGCATTTTGATTGTATATATTTATTTACTTGCTTTGAGGGACGGACAGGGGTCTTTTTCTCCTTTCTCCTGTCTTCCCCTTGCTTCTTTCTACTGCCCCTCTTTCCTTTCTCCTGCCCCTTTTCTCCCAGTATCCCTTTCATTTTCTTTTCTATTTTCCTTTCTTTTCCTTTATCTTGTTCCTCTCTCCTCTCTCTCTCGGTCCCTCTTTATGCTATACGCTAATGCTTTTTTGTGTTTGTGTGTGTATTTTTTTAATGTCCAAGTTGTTTCTGATTTTGTAAATTTATTTTTGAAAAGTCGTATTTCAGTATACTCTTTTGTTAAAGCGTTGTTTTTCCCACAACGTTTACGTCATTTTGAGCCACTATATATCTCTGGTAACATTTAATTGCGAAATCGGAAATTTGGTATAAATTCATTGAGTTTTAAAACATCGGCATTATGGAATATGTAAACATAGGGCAACAAGATGCACATTTATAATCAGAATGATCATTTTCTTTTCGAAATCTTTATTTTCAAATTTATGGGATTTTAAACTTAGTGATGACATCAGTCCGCCCAAAGTTTTCGCATTCCGTATAATTGTCAAATTTTCATGGGAAATCGAAAAACCTCGAAACTTGGCTTAAAAATGAAGGTATTTACAATACAGAGTCATTATCAAAACAAGATGAAATGGACATTTTCTAAATTGAGACAACATTTTATTCTCGTACTTTAAATTTTCGATGCGGTTATGTAAAGTTTATATTTTATTTTAGGTTCACCAATATCTCAAAATAAGCACCCCTCCCCGTTAAAAATTAAGGAAAAATTCTAAGTAGTCAAACTCTAAACGCCCAAAAATAGTGTTTTATATCAATTTTGGTTTATGCTTTGCTATATCTGACATACAGAGGAACTTTTAAAAAGAATTTCCCGTTGAAGTGAGCTATTAAAGGCCATTTTTATTTGAAAACGTGTACTAAGTGAGAATTTTCAGTTTTCTGAAATTTCCTCTGCATTTCCACTGATTTGTCGATGAGATGTAGATTTCTTATAGATTTATATAACTAGTAAATATGGATGTTATAACGTTACAGTATGCCTGAGCTATACGTAGAAAACTTTCTTAAATGTTTCAGACAAATTGCAGATTGACAAAATGATAAATTTTAATCTCTTCTTTTAAAAAATAACACTAATTATTAAATTTTATTTCGCTTCAAAAGTTATAGGTTTCCCATTAGTATGAAATGTGACTTACTTTAGCCATACACACATATTTCTTCATAAGTACAAATAAAAAAAATGCCTGTGGGTAGTGTCGGCAATTATTAAAAAAAATGGAATCATAATGGAAATTTGCAGATTTTTAGGGGTTTTTCAAATTTTCATAATTTTTCAAAAAGCAAACATAAATCTCTCAGAAGCAAGATAAAAATATTGATTATTTAAAACTTTTTAAATATTTGACGAAAAGATATGGAGTAAAGAACATATTTTCATCTTTGTTGTGATATTTATTTAAGAATCGCTTAATTGTTAGAAAAAAAATGGTACTTATGTGGGCTATTTGAAAAGCTTATACCACATGCTATCATTTACTACCACTTTTTTTCATAATTGAGAGGTACCAATCAACAATTTGAAGCAATGGAAAGAAAAAACAAGTTTCTTAAATTTCGTTGGGTATTTCTTAACTGTTCCAATGCTTCAGTTGTGTACTTTTATTCATAAATAATGTAAAACTAGCAAACAAAATATTTGCCTGGTATGGTAAATCAAGTTATTGCAAAAAGCATTATTACAAAAAAACGTTGAATGAGTGACACCCGTTTTTGTAATAAGCAACCGTTTTTTTTTGTAATATTTTTTCACTATGGAATTTCAATGTTACTATTTTTTAGTTGTCTACTTTAAAAAAATCAAAAATTGCAGACAGAAACTTTATGACTGGTATGGCAAAGTAGTTGAGAACTGATGTTTCATTAAAAAAATAATCCAAAGACAATGGCAACATTTCAAACACCAAGAAACAAAGACAACACTTGAGAAAAGCATAAAAAAGAATAAATGGAAACAAATATACAGTTCTACAACAGAACGTGGTAAATCAAGATTTTCTCATATAAAGCCTTTGAAAGAGTAACAACCGTTTTTGCAATATTTTTATTCACTATGGCATTAATGCTCCAATGCTTCAGTTGTCTTCAGTTGATAAATAATGTAGAACTAGTAGGAAAACTGTGTGTCTGATATGATAAATCAAGTTTTTACAAGAGCATTATTACAAAAAAAACGTTGAAAGAGGGAATGAGTGACAATCATTTTTGTAATAATTTTTTTTTACTGTGAAATTTTTATATTCCAATGCTTCAGTTGTCTTGTTCTATTAATGAAAGATGTAAATTTAGCAGAGAAAACTATGAACACGATATTATAAATCAAGTTATTACAAAAACCGTTACGAATGAAACACCGTTTTTGTAATATTCATCCATTTTTGTAATAATCTTTTTTATAACAAGCCGGTTTTTTGATAAGTTTTTTCACTATTGAATAACTGTTCCAATGCTTCTGGTGTCCGCTTTTATTTATGAATAATGTAAAACTAGCTAACAAGCTGTTTTTCTGTTATGTAAAATCAAGTTATTGCAAAAAGCGTTATTACAAAAAAAAAAACATTGACTGAATGACAACCGTCTTTGTAATATTTTTTTTTTCACTATTGAATTTCAATGATGCTGTTTTAATTGTCTACTTTAAAAATGAAAACTTCCAGACAAAAAACTTTATGACTGGTATGGTGAAGCAATTGAGAACTGATGTTTTATTTTTAAAAAATCCAAAGATAATAGCAACATTTCAACACCAAGAAACAAAGACAACACTTTAGTAAAGCACAAAAACGAACAAATGGAAACAAATATACAGTTAAACAACAGAACGTGGTAAATAAATAACACAATACCGAAGTTACTGTAAATTCATTTTCTGCATATGCGCATTTCGACAACTTATGTCTCATCATTGCAGATAAAACCAAAGCATTTGGAAGGTCATTCACCAAAAATGTGTAAAAGCTGATTAAGTCATTTTTCATATAAAACTATTGAATGAGTAATAACATTTTTTTCAATATTTATTTTTCACTATGCAATTAATTCTCCAATGCTTCAGTTGTCTACCTATATTGATAAATAATGTAAAACTAGTAGAAAAACTGCGCGTTATTTTAAATCAAGTTGTTATAAACAGCGTTATTACAAAAAAGTTGAAGAAGTGACAACCTTTTTTGTTATAATTGTTGTTACTAAGGAATTTTAATTTTCAAATGTTAAAGTTGTCTACTTGAATCTAAAAAAATCTAAAACTTGCAGAAAAAAAATATATGACTAGTATGGTAAAGGAAGTGAGAACGAGACGTAAGTTAAAAAAAACTAGATGTCGGAAACGACAGCTATCCACGCACTCCCTGTTTGACACAGAAAACAGTTATACACCATGGGTATAAATTTTTCCCATTATTTTTGAAATCTAATAATTGATAGTCGTTATTGTTACTGAAAGAATTCTAGGATATATGGTTGCTAAGTAGAATTCCAAAAAATAACTGCTCTTTGAGACTTTCAGGAAATTTACGAAAATTGGAATCAAATATTTTTGAAGTACAATTGATGAAAATGTTTGTCCTCCTCTACACAAACAATTTCAGTATGGTTGCTAGGTAGAATTCCAAAAAGTAGTGGTCTTTGAGACTTTCAGGAAATTTACCAAAATTGGAATCAAATATTTTTGAAATCAAATTGATGAAAATGTTTGTTCTTAAATACACAAACATTTTAAGTACACTTGCTAAGTAGAATTCCAAAAAATAAGTGGTCTTTGAGACTTTCAGGAAATTTACCAAAATTGGAATCATATATTTTTGAAATCCAATTGATGAAAAATGTTTGTCATAAACTACACAAACAATTTAAGTATGGTTTCTAGGTAGAATTCCAAAAAATAAGTGGTCTTTGAGACTTTCGGGAAATTTACCAAAATTGGAATAAAATATTTTTGAAATCTTATTGATGAAAATGTTTGTCCTAAATTAAATAAACAATTTAAGTATGGTTGCTAGGTAGAATTCCAAAATATAAGAAATGAGAAGCTCACAGGGTTATATAAACAAATTAACTAACACTATTTGAGAAAAAAGTTAAATTTTCCGGAAATATTTTGTAGGCGTAGTGTTATGCTTTTTGGCTTTTTAGAACGTATAGAGATGACATTTATGTAAATTCTTTACAAAGCTTATACCTAAGGGTATAGTTTTATACCTCTTATTGATAAGTATTCATCTGGAGTTGTTTCTTAAATAGGAATTACCAGTCGATATTTGAGGCTACTTAGAAAAATATATAACTACAGCGAAAACCAAAATTTTCCAAATAATTTTGGATGGGTCTACAAAGGGGCATGTTCCACTATTGCATGCAAGTTAGGCTCATTTTAACATGTTTCATTATGAAGAGTATAATGGAAGTGGAGGACTTGCACGGTGTGTTATTCCAGACCATAACCTTCTGGAAATGTATATATCTTTTCAAGGTTTATACATGGATGCTTTTAATAACTTGTTTTGTTAGAACATTCCAATGTTTTGTCAGTTGATATAATAATGTCCTTGGAATTAAATTCTCATACGGAGCTGTTTTCATACATTTTTCATCTGCATATTTTAAAACATGCATATATTTTTACTTTAAATACAGTTGTACGACTTTCAAGGTATGATCCAGTTTCTGCCGTCGAATGTACGCAGCCTCAATTCTGTTCCTTGACACTGCAAGGAAGGCGTTTTGACCCATTCATCTTAGAATTATGGTTCAAGTAAGTTGTTTGCATATTCTACGGGAATAAATTGATTTAGCTGTATTTCAAATTTTGATGTGGCGTTTCTTTTTTTTGTTTTTTTTTTTTTTGTTTTTTTTGTTTTTGTTTTTGTTTTTTTTTTTGTTTTGTTTTGTTTTTGTT
>MJUU01007751.1:12057-22680 GCA_002080025.1 Modiolus philippinarum
TATGTTCCCTTTCAATAATCCGGAAAGCCTTGAGTAGTGAATCAAAATCACTTATGACGTCCATCTTGTATCTTCCGACATTCTTGATTTCTGGTCTGGGTCCTTCGATATAAATCAAACAATGAAATGAAAGTCGTAGCATTTCTTCTATAAAATACAGTTTCTCAAATGTACCAATTAAAATGACAAGTAACCTCTGTCGCGAATTCACGGGAGCTTTCTAGTAGTCATTATATTTAAATAAATTAAATGGTAAAAATAAGAAACAAAAGTAGGGTAATAAAATTTAGAACACCATTAAACTCTATAATAAATGGAAAACCTACAAATAAGAAGAGGGACCAAACGTTTTTTGCTCGTTTTCAATTACAGAATCTTTGCTACAGAATAATCATTAGAATACACATGTGTGTCTGTGTTAACGGTCTAAGACGTTATTTTATTACGCTGTTAGTACGTTTACTTCGTATGGTTGCGTTTTGTGAAGGATTGTCAGGTCTTTTTTTATATATGCAATAGTTTTTGTGTGTGTGTGTGTGTGTGTGTGTGTGTGTGTGTGTTGTGATACGTTTCGTCACATACCAACTCCGTTTTATCGCTATCGACCATGTGCGAATCGACGAGATCATAATGATAGTCAAAACAATATATGCGATTGTTAAAAAAGTCATTGTTACTGTCGTTAACATTATTGATTTTATTACAGTAATAATTCCTTTATCGGAATCGCATCTATTCTTTAGACTCTTATAATGATCCCATCGATCGCACTTGGTCGATAGTGTTTATTAGTATGACTAGAATCAGTACGTTTAGACGTTTTAGAATGTTTTGTTATTTCGCACGTTCATTCTACGTACCATAACGTTCTCAAACGCTTTTTACTTGTTATATGAAACGGCTTAAATGAATACTTTTCAGAACATATCTAAAATCAAAACAAAACAGAACATATTTCAAGACACGGGTTGTATAAGGGATAGAATAAGGGGTCGAAAATACATCATTGCAACAACAGACTAGGGTAATCTTATATAACATAAGAATGAAACCGTTCAAATTTTACTGCGTATCGCTGACATTTGTGGCATGCACTTCCACTTTTCTTGTAGGTGCTGTCTTCTTTGTGCGTTATTACTGCATTTTTATTCTAATGATATGAGGATATGGGGAAAAATGCTCATGAGTCAAAGTCTTTATGAATACATGTTCAAAACAACAATAGAACATCGCTTTTATTGATCTTCTTCATATTGAAATACCTATGAGGCCTTAAAACAATGAACTTTACCCATACCTAACAAAAGTTCAAGATTGTCTCCACTGGTTTGGGCTGAAGTTATATTAACATGTCATGTCGAAGAACACTACATCAATGTCTTTTCTTACCCAATAGTTATGGGATTGTAAACAAACATAAAACTAGACTAACGTCTGTCGGAGTCAACAGTTGTCCCCACATTCCCTATTTGACACAGAGAACAATTGTTATAATCTTTGGCGTTATTTTTCTCCCCATCTTATAATTCAAAATATCAACTGTAACTATTTTTACTTAAAAGAATTCAAGAATATATGGTGGTTTAGCAGAATTTAAAAAAAAATAGTGTTCTTTGAGACTTTCAGGAAATTTACCAGACTTTGGAAATTCAATGGGTGGAAATGTTTCTTCTAATTGAAAAAAAAAATAAAAGTATGGTTTTAATGTTGAATAAAATAATAAAACAAAATAAATGGTCTTGGAGACTCTCATTAATATACCAAATTTGAAAAAAAAAAATTTGAAATTAGTGAAGATGTTTTTCCTAATCAAAACATTGTATAAAAGTACATTTGCTATGTGATTTAAGAAAATAAATGGTATTTGAAACTTTTAGGAAATTTATGAAAATTTGAATCAAATATTTTTGAAATCCGTATGGTGAATATGTTGGTCTAAATGGAAACAAATTCTAAAATTATGGTTGCTAGATAGAATCAAAAAAGTGTTTTTGAAACTTTCAGGAAATTTACCGAAATTGAAATCTATTTTTTTAAGTCCAATTTGTAAAAATTTTTGTCGTAATTGAAACAAATTCTAAAATTTTGGTTGCTAGGGAAAAATCCAAAATAAGTACTGTAGTCTTTGAGACTTTCAAGAAATTTACCAAAATTTTTTTTTTCTTTTTTTGAAATCCAATTTATAAAAATGTTTGCCTTAATTGAAACAATTTCTTCAAGTGCAGTTGCTAGGTAGAATAAGAAAAAACAACAAAAAAGTGATCTATTTCCTAAAATAAGAAGTCTTTGAGACTTTCAGGAAACTCACCAAAATTAGAATCGAATATTTCTGAAACCCAACTGACGAAAATGTTTCCCGTAATTGAAAGAAATTGTAAAAGTATGGTTACTAGGCCAAAATTTCAAAAATAAGTGGTCTTTGATAGTTTCAGGAAATTAACAAAAATGGATTCACATTTTAGAATTCTAAGTATTCAGATGTATTCACAGCTTTTAAAAAAAATGGCAAATCATATGAAATATAGACTAAAATTTCCACAAATATGAATCTTTGACCTTTTAAGGAACTTACCGTTTCTTGAACCGGAATCAAAAGTCGGATAGCTTATTGCACATCAATTTTGCAACAAATAAAATACTAAAAATTAATAAATGTAGTAGGATTTCGCATCGCAAGCCACATGTGTCAAAATCTAAATTTGGGGTTCTTAGTAAAACTAGAAATCTTTCTGCCAGTTTTATATGTATATAAACGGCTTTTGTAATAACGCTTTTTGTAATAGCTTGGTTTCCCTTCCCAGGCACAGACTTTACTAGTTTAACATTTTTCATCAATATAAGTAGATAACTGAAGAATTGGAACATTAATTCCATGGGGGAACATTGGTTGTTACTCATTCAACGGCTTTCTGTGAGAAATAACTTGATTTACCATGTCCGGAACGGCTTGGTTCTCACTTACTTTACTATATACAAGTAATATAGTTTTTATTCTGGTTTTACACCAATCTTTAA
The DNA here is from genome assembly GCA_002080025.1 of Modiolus philippinarum. Classification (NCBI taxonomy): domain Eukaryota; kingdom Metazoa; phylum Mollusca; class Bivalvia; order Mytilida; family Modiolidae; genus Modiolus; species Modiolus philippinarum. The sequence goes on from MJUU01007751.1 coordinate 15,073, forward strand.
TAAAAGTAGACAACTCAAACATCAACATTGGAACATTAAAATTCCATAGTGAAAGCAATTATTACAAAAACGGTTTTTACTCATTCAACGTTTTCTGTAATAACGCTTTTTGTTATAACTTGGTTTAGCATACAAACCAAAGTTTCTCCACTTGTTTCACATTATTCATCAATTTAAGTAGACAACTGAAGCATTTGAGCATTAATTCCACGGTGAAAAAATATATTGCACAAACGACTGTTACTCATTAAACGGCTTTCTGTGAGAAATAACTTGATTGGCCATGTTCGTGTTGTTCAACCGTATATTTGTGTCCATTTGGTCTTTTCGGTGCCTTACTAAAAGTGTTGTCCTTGTTTCTTGGTGTTTCAAATGTTGCTATGGACCGACTCAGAAATGCAACGGCATTATGGGTTCGTCATTATTCCGAACGTTTTTGATTGGTCAAAACGTATTTTGAAAGGACCCTGGGCTTGCGCAACGTAATTTACGAGGACGGAAGTTGAATTTCTGAATCGGTTCATTGTCTTCGGATATTTTTTTTTTTTTTGGAATGACAGATCGGTTTTCACTTACTTTACATGACGCATTCATATCTTTTTTTGCCTGCAAGTTTTCCATTTTTTTAAAGTAGGCAACTAAAGCATAGGAACATTGAGATTCCATAGTGAAAAAAAAATATTACAAAAACGGTTGTCACTCATTTGGCATTTTTTTGTAATAACTTGATTAACCATACCACACAAACAGTTTGTCAGCTAGTTTTAAATTGTTCAAGAAATAGAGTCGATAACTGTAGAATAGGAACAATTATTACATAGTGAAAAAAATATAACAAAAAAGGTTGCTAAGAATTTTTTATTACAAAAAAGGTTGCTAAGAATTTTTTTATTACAAAATAGATGTTTATTACAAAAACGGCTGTTACATTCGTAACAGTTTTTGTAATAACGTTTTTTGTAATAACTTGATTCATGATACCGTTTTCATAGTTTTTTCTGCTAATGTTACATTTTTCACCAATAAAATAAGACAACTGAGGCATTTTAACATTAAAATTTCATTGGGAAAAAATTATTACAATAACGGTTGTTTATTACAAAAACGGTTGTAAGAGTGTAAGGGTTATTCATTCCATGGCCTTGAATATTAATTTTTGCATAAATGTTTGATATTTCTGTTCACTTGGTGTGATGGGAGGTGCACATTTTTGTAGCGTCTACACTTAAACCACAAGATGAACGTTAGTAATCTTAGAAAGTCGACTAATGGCGTCAATGATTTTATGATGTATCAATTTCTTGAAGTCTACGTTACCACGGCGGTCAAATTTGGGGACATTTAAGTTCACAACATTTTCGAAATTGGTAAATTTGTACGTGTGTTACATGTCTACACAGGTAATTAAAGCGGTATCATAACAAGTATAAGATTTTTGCATTTGTTTCAAAAGCAATAAATGCGGCATCGGGATCTTTTTATGTTTAACATTTTATATTCTTGTGATTTTTTATTCTTTTATTTAACAATTCACCATTTCTAACAGAAAGAAAACAAAAACATTTAGCCCAGTCTTTTAATTTCAGCTTCCGCTACATAGACGAATAGTCGATGTACTTTCTCTTGATAATCCAAAATTTAAGAAATATTTACACCAGATCTATTGCAATGAGCATGAAATTAAAGAAACAACTGATACACCTACTTCAGCTTCGTCCTCGATCTTTAATTGTATATTGATGAAGATGAACGTTTGAAATCCAAGCTATATGTCAAGCGTGATAATTTTAACTTCAAAATTGTGAACTTTCCCTTTCTTAGCAGGAATAAACCTACCTCTCCAGCTTATGGAGTGTACATTTCACTGTTGATTCGTCACTGTCGAGAATGTAGTTTGTACAGTGATTTTTTAACAGAGCAAAATTACTGTCCCTAAAGCTTCTAAGTCAGGGATTTGTTCAGCCGATGCTAATTTCATCCCTCAAAAAAATTTTATGGCCGTCACCATAACATCATTGATATATATGACAAACAAGAGGCTCTCAGGGCCTGTATCGCTCACCTGGGTCCTGCAGCACTGAAATTCCCACTTGATGGTCCATCTTTGGTGGTTTATGTACATAATAAAGGGCTACGCCGGGCGCAGCATGATACGACCGCAGCATGTCGTCCACTGAAATTTGAAAAAGTGTAATTTAAAGTGAGTATGGACAAACAAAAGAGCTTGACACAATAACAAGATGGACGCAATAAGGAGATTGACCCAGTAATTAACTGGACACAAACTAGGGAAAATAAAAATTAGCCCTTATGTCTCCTTATGATTCCTCTTTGACCGTTTATAGCTCAGAAACGGTAAGAGCTACGCCCAATCCATTGACATACTGCTGAAAGCTTATATCAAGAGGAATCCAAAGAAAAAAATCCCATCAAAATGCGATGAAAAATAAAAATTTTAGGTAATCTGCAAATTTGCAGTTTTGGCCCCTGTGAACCCTTATAGCACGGAAACGGTAAGAGCTACGCCAAACCTGTTGACACACTACTGAAAGCTTAGATCAAGAGGAATCCAAAGAAAAAAAATCCCATCGAAATCCGATGAAAAAAATTCAGGCAATCTGCAAATTTGCAGTTGTGGCCCCTTTGAACCCTTATAGCTCGGAAACGGTAAGAGCTCCGCCAAATCCGTTGACATACCACTGAAAGCTTACATCAAGAGGAATCCAAAGAAAAAAATCCCATCGAAATCCGATGAAAAATAAAAATTTTAGGTTATATGTAAATTTACGATTTTGGCCCCCCTCGGCCCCTAATAGCTCGGAAACGGTAAGACCTACGCCAAATCCGTTGACATATTACTGAAAGCTTACATCAAGAGGAATCAAAAGAAATAAATCGCATCAAAATCCGATGAAAAATAAAAATTTTAGACTATCTGTAAATTTATGATTTTGGCCCCCTTTGGCCCCTCATAGCTGGGTAAGGAAACAAGTTACCAAAAATCTAATAGTAGAGCGCTATGATAATTTTTTATAAGGAACCCTTTGGAAAAAATTGCATCAAAATCGGACTACAAATAAAAAAAATTAAATCTTTGAAATTCGTCCCTTTTGGGCCCCATTTATCTCGTAAACGGTACATGCCACGTGAAATCCGTTGGCATACCCAGATTTTCTAAGGAGTTTACTGAAAGAAACCCCATCAAAATCCAATAAATAATAAAGATTCTACAGTCAAATATGTGAAAACAACTAATTTAACCCCTTTTGGCCCTTCTTTCTAAAACGGGCGGGGTCCGGATCATAAATTTATAGCTTGGGCTAGAGCATGTGCCAAGAAACATCATACTAAAATTTGAAAATGGTCAGTTCAATGGAACCCAAGTTATGCTGTCCACAGACACAAAAATACCCAATTTTACCCCTTTTTGGCCCCTTTTTCTGAAACGGATGGGGCCACAAACCCGAAATTAAAACACAGAATTGCCATTATGCCAAGAAACCACATACTGAAATTTGAAGATGATCCGTCCACTAGAAACAAAGTTATGCTGGCCACAGACGCCGACGCCGACGACTGCGCCATACCAAAATACGACCGCAAAATTTTTGCGGTCGTATAAAAATCAGAAACTTTTTATAAAATTAATTAAAATTGTTCAAGCAGTTTCAGAGAAGATTTTTGAATGTAGTTTCCAAACTTAAGCGGGACCGATGTTAATCTACGTTCCCTGCTGGAAGCTATTAAACATAAAACTTTGAAGAGGGTCACATAAGGACTATCATATCAAAATTCTACTGAAATTGTTCAAGCAGTTTCAGAGGAGAAGATCTTTTTTTTGCATTTCCCACTGGGTCCAATGTTAAACTAAGTTTTGCTATTGGTGGCCATGTCGGAAGACGGATCAGCACCAAAGTAACAAGCTTGGTCAAAATCTCACAAGTTTCATTTATGCATTGTTTAAATTGAATCCATTCAATGGTTTTCCATGATATCTTTGTATGCATTTCCCCTTAGGGTCCAATTCATTGCTGGCAGCCATGTTGGATGATGGATCAGAACTGAAGTAACGACACTTGATCAGCTTCTCATAAACAAAGTTTGGATTAAATCTATTAAGCAGTTCTCTAGAAGAAGATCTTTTGTTAAATTAAGTTCATACTTGGTCAACACATTCATGTCATGCTTGATTTAAATCCATTCAGCAGTTCTGTAGAAGATCTTTTTGTGTGCATTTCCCATAGGGTCCAATGCTGTCGGTCATGTGAGATGACAGATTGGCACCAAAGTAATAACACTTGGTCAGCACCTCATAAACATCATTCATACCAAGTTTGGTTCAAATCCATTCAGTGGTTCTAAAGAAGAAGTTCTTTGTATGCATTTTCCCATAGGGTCCAATGTTAAAATTAAGATCATTGCTGGCGGCATGTCGGATGACACATCAGCACCAAAGTAACAACACTTGGTCAGCACCTCATAAGCATCATTCATGCCCAGTTCGGTTCAAATCCATTCAGTGGTTCTCAAGAAGAAGTTCATTGTATGAATTTTCCCATTAGGTCAAATGGTAAACTAAGTTACCCGCCGGCGTCCATCTTGGAAGCGGTCGGAAAACTTGAATGTGTTCAATGAAATATAGTCCGTAACTTGCTGAACATTTTTGCAATTTAAACTTGACCTCTAAAGCGTTTTTGAAATATAGGACAAACAGTAAAAAATCACGATAAATTTTACCAATAAATGACCACAACTCATATATAGGTACTTGAATTTTCTTCAAAACATCCATGTGGGTGTATCTTAACATGCTGCACATTTTTGCGATTTAAACTTAACCTCTATCTGTTATAGTTTTTTAAATAAAAAATAAAAAACATCAAAATTTTGAAAATTTTACGGAAAAAGGGCAATAACTCTTAGACGGGTCATCAGATTTTCTTCAAAATTTCAGCATGGGTAGATCTTCTCATGCTGATCATTTTTATTCATGTCAGATTTTTTATATATGTAATGGTTTTTGAGTTATTTGCCAAACACTGTAATTTACCACTATGTTCTATTTTTAGTAACGGCAGCCATGTTGTTTGACCTAAGACATACAAAATTAGAAATTTGAAACTAGATAACCTAGTGCTGATTCAGTTAAAGTTTGGTTCTATTTGACCCAGTGGTTTCAGAGGAGAAGATTTTTGAAAGTGAGCTTACGACGGACGGACGACGGACGCCAAGTGATGGCAATAGCTCACCCTGGCACAGCCAGGTGAGCTAAAAAAAACGGAAATTTTCAGCTAGATTCACGTCTTCCCGGATTTGACTTACCGATTTGACTTTCCCTAGATTGATTCACTTACAGTTTGACGAATGCTGTTCACAGATCAGGATATGCTTACCATGTATTTTTTAGCTGTCTAACGTCATTGTTTTCTGTGTTCTTGTTTTGACCATGACTTTAGACTTCGTTTTTTTTTTTTGTAAATACCATTTCTATGATAATCCAAATGTTTAGATTTTATCTGCACTGAAGAGACACAGGTTTCCGAAATGGTCATATGCAGAAACCGAATTCACTGTTATATCGGTATTTTGTTCTTTGTTTATTCAGTATTCCGTTGTCAACACAGAATTCTCGACGTGGTACCAACATTCATGGGCGACGTTTTTGCTATCAAACTTGTGATATGAGAATATTGTCCGTATAGCAAGTGTGTCATCCACATGTAAAAAGGGGATAACAGGAAATTACGATCAAATGCCACAATCTGCCAGGGAACCACACAGGAAAAATACAAACAAGACAAAGGACAAACGTACATATATTCCGATCGTCCTGAAGAATTTTGATTGTCTGAAAAATTATGCTTTAAGATTTTTTTTAACCAGAAATGTTATTTTGCATGTCATTGTGTCTCATTCCAAGATTTATTGTGACATGCAAGTTGTGGCCATTGGCCATAAATGTTCGGCCTTTTCTTTTTATCAGATTTTCTGAATGTTTCAATTGCTTAAAATTTTCTCAAAATCATTTGCAATCAATCTGAAAAACATGTCTAATTATTTGTTTGACATTGTATTTGAAGTTAAATTGCATATTTAAAGCATATTATAAGACCCAAGAAAGAAAGAACAAGCATAACGCAAAATTGAGCAAATGGGGGTAGTAGCCAAATTAACGAACAAAATCTTCAAGAGCCAGAGTCAAAGAGGCCAATGGACAAACCTGGTGCAATTCTAAAGGAAATATCAACCGCAATGGTTCCGACTTGGTACAGGCATTTAAAAAATGATGGGCTAAACCGGTTTTATGGCGCACTGAACATATCTTTGCATTGTGGTTGTGTCCAGTAGCAACTCAACAGCAATTGCTATTGATAGTAGTAGACAGTAAAAAGTAATGTTCATCCCAGTAATACGTATACAAGAAGCTCTCAATAGCCTATATCGCTCATCAGGACAATGGCTGATACATAATCATATAAATTTTTAAGCTGAAAAGGTCCCATACTCAAACTATGTAAAGAAACCTTTGTGTTATAAGGTCCAAAACATTTAACTATTTTAACAAACAATTTAAATAACACAATTTAAAGAGAACCATTTTGCCAAAGTTTATTTCCAACTGGCCAAATGACTTCAGAAGAAAAGATCTTTGAATACACCTCAACGTTACCAATTTGACAAACATCTGTATTGAAGGGAACCATTTTTTATATATTGTTGTTAATTTTGGTTCAAATTAGCCCAGATAAAAAGATCTTTTAATGTTATTTCAGTTGGGTCCAAAGTTTAAGAATGTTCCCTGCTAGCACCCATTTTGGATGAGGAATGAGCACTAAAGCAACAGCACCTCAGGTATCAAAGAAGTAACACTTGATCAGCACCTCATGAGTATCATTCATGCCCTGTTTGATTTAAATCCATTCAGCGGGTCTCTAGAAGGAGATCTTTGTATACATTTCCCATAGGGTCCTATGTTTATCTAAGTTTCGCTGCTGTCGGACATGTTGGATAACGGATCGGCATCAAGTAATAAACTTAGTCAGGACCTCTTAAGCATCAATCATGCAGTGTTTGCTTTAAATTAATTCAGAGGCTATATAGAAGATCTTTGTATGCATTTCACTATTGGGAACAATTTCAAGCTAAGTTTACTAGCTGGCGGCCATGTTGGATGACGGATCGGCAGCAAAGTCATAACAGTTGGTCAACACCTCTATCCCACAGTTATCTAGAGGAAGATTTTTGTACGCATTTTCCATAGAGTCCTACGTTAAACTAAGTTCATCCCTTGATGACGGATTAGCACCAAAGTTACAACAATATTTCAGCTCCTTACAAGCATCATTCATCCCATGTTTGGTATGAATCTTCCTCTAATTTCTAGCAAATGCAAATTTAAACACCTTCTGGTCGGTAAGTTATCGAAATAATAACATTTCACATCCAAACTTCTATGGCAATATCATCTACAAAGCGCATAAATTCAAAAATTGTCCTTCCAAACTTATTAATCCGTTGAGCAAACTTATTCATAAAGGATATAAATACAGCATTGTTGTTAAATCGTTACTTCTGGTTTTTTTTTTTTTTTTTTTTTTTTTTTTTTTT
>MJUU01007751.1:33142-46376 GCA_002080025.1 Modiolus philippinarum
CCTCTGAAACTACTGGGCTAATTTGAACCAAACTTGGCCACAAAAAGCCTTGGGTGGTCCCTTACAAAAAAGGTGTTTTTCAGGTCCGCGCGATATCCAAGATGGCCGCCAGCGGGAAACATAGTTTTAAAATTGGACCCTATGGGAAAATATGCTCAAAGATCTTCTCTGAAACTACTGAGCCAATTGGCACCAAACTTGGCCACAAAAGTCCTTGGATGGTCCCTTACAAAAAGGGGGTTTTCAGGTTTGCGCTATATCCAACATGGCCGCCGGCGGAGAACATAGTTTAAACATTGGACCCTATGGGATAACACATTCAAAGGAGATCAAAGATCTCCTCTGAAACTACTGGGTAAATTGAAACCAAACTTGGCCTCATTATCCTTGGATGGTTCCTTGCATAAAAGGTGTTTTTCAGGTCAGTGCGGTATCCAAGATGGCCGCAAGCGGGAAACATAGTTTTAACATTGGACCTATGGGAAAACATGTTCAAAAGATCTTCTCTGAAACTACTGAGCCAATTGGTACCAAACTTGGCCACAATAGTCCTTAGGTGGTCCCTTGCAAGAAAGGTGTTTTTCGGGTTCACGCTATATCCAACATGGCTGCCAGCGGTAAACATAGTTTTAACATTGGACCTTATGGGATAACACATTCAAAGATCTTCTTCTCTGAAAATACTAAGCCAATTGGAACGAAACTTGGCCAAAATAGTCCTTGGATGGTCCCCTGCAAAAAGGGTTTTTCAGGTCAGCGCTATATCCAAGATGGCTGCCAGTTGGTAATATAGTTTTAACATTGGACCCTATGGAAAAACACATTCAAAGATCTTCTCCTCTGAAACTGATAAGCCAATTGGGACCAAACTTGGAAACAAAAGTCCTTAGGTGGTCCGCTACATTTTTTTTTTTCATTTCTGCACTATATCAAATATGGCGGCCAGTGGGCAACTTTAATTTTACATTGAATCTTTGGGAAACACTAACAGAGGTCTTTTCCCCTTTAACTATGTCGGCATATTGGAACTATAGATTAACTATAGGCTCTTTAACATTAAATGTCTATGTTAATCAAGAGCCAGGTTAGCGATACATGCTCTTGACAGCCTCTTGTAATTATTTCAGAGTCCTAACCAGTGTCATTCCACCAGAGGCAACACGTTCCTCTGGTTACATTTGGAAGTTTGGTGTCGTAAGAACACAAACGGGTATCAAAAATTTTACTTGTGAATCAGCCGTCGTTTCTCCACACAATAGCTACAATGGTTCTTTTTAACGATTATTGTCATGGAATTAGTAGTCCACCTACTTTGGGTTTTACTAGTATTCGTAAGTTTATTATACTTAAGAACGGAACAGAGAAAGGGGAGGTTTTGGGTACCTACAAACCGGTTTAACCAAACCAACGGCAACCTGTATAGATCAAAGTTTGGAAAAAATAGTTTTCTCCTCTAAGTATTGATTCGCTAATCATTGAAGGGAATGCAATTCGAAATTATGAAATTAATAAATTATTGATTCATATTTGTACCCGTGGCCTGGTCAATCTAACAAGGGTGATCGGCAGAAAATACTAAATGGCAGTGAAAAGTATCTTGGTTTGCAAATAGGTGAAGATGGGAAGAATGAACCTAATTAGCCAGACTGTGTAGAGAAAGGCCACGCTTCGTGCACTATAAAGGTCCCTTCTATATTTTCAAAGGAGAGCAGACTCGCCGGGAGTGGTAAAGAAGGCTAAATTTCCCGCCCCTACCCCTTTTCCAGTTGCAATCAAAACCCGTTGTCCCTTCCACCTTTGTTTCTGCATTAATATTTATCGGATTGATTTACTAGTTCGCGTCACGGTACAGCTGAAATATGCATTTAACATAAAACTTGAACTAATTAATCAAAGCATACTTCTGCACGCTGTAGAGGGGGTAAAATTTCCTGCCCCTACCAAATTTTGTGCGTGGCCGATGGCAATCAAAACTCATCGCCCCGAAAATCCCATCAAACTTTAATTCGTTTATATTTCTCTTGTTATTTTGCTGAATTTTACTGGTTCTTGTCCTGATATAACTGGATTCTTCACTCGACGTAAAACGTACGATATTCAATCAATGGATTGCATGACTTTCTGAAATATATCAAAAAAGCCGATAGCTAGAGTTTGAGAAATCGTACCGACCTCGCTTCAGAAACATAGTCTGAAAGACGCATAACATTGTTACTTTCTAGTTTCAAACGTTGAAGAGATACCGTAAAAACAATTCGATATCATAGAAACTAAAAATAAGACTTTTTTTGTAGTCGCCAACATGTAACAAATTGCTGTATAGTTAGTCGCCAATTACTAAATTTGGTCGCCTAGGCGACCATTTCAGTCGGCTAAACAGAGTCCTGTATTGACTATACACTCCACATTAACAGCAGCTACTTTTGTGCTATTTAAAATCCCTAGTGTACAAACTGAAAATACAGATTTTGAAATATTAACGTGTATGATTTTCATGTTGTAATTTATTATTTTTGTCTTGTTGTTTGTTGAATCAACAATGTACATTAAGACGTGATTGGTGGAATGTGGTCATTACATGGTAGAATACGGCAATTTTAAGAACTCCCGCAAATGTTACGATATTAATAAAAAGTGCTCCTCTCTTGAATCCTTTCGCAGTTGACCTACACAAATATATAACCTGTTGACTTTGTGTTTATTATTCGACCGTACTGGTTCTACATGTAATAAAAATATCTTTCTCGTTTTGAGTTCGAGTGTAAAAATACTTTTGTCATTCTATGTACATCATGTAAATTATTGTCATTATTAAGGGTAAAAATATAATTGTTGTTTTGTGTACATAAAATATGTAAAAAAATGCATATTAATTGTATTTAAATTTAAAAAAAAAAAAAAAAAACGTGACTTAGTAGCATTCTCACCAACGCCGACTTCGTCAAACAGCCTTTACTGCTAAAAACACGGATAGTTGGTCTTACCCGTTTCTGTATCCCTTTTTAAAATATTGTTGACACTTTCTTATGACGTATTCAATGTCAAAACTAAACGTAAATCGAGAACTTTTAGAGAAAACGCCGATTTTATACATTGAAACAACTTCAAATTAGGGCATAATTAGGTTCCGTGGGAAATTCGAGTCTACAAAGTACATAAGTAAGGTTTGAAGAGCATTTTCTTTGGAACTCAAAGTTTTGTTGTTTTACCATGTATCTTGTTTTTGTAATGTCTTTGCACTTAAACTTTGGCAATGAAGCTAGGGAAGTTGACACTTTCAGCCATTTTTGTCAAAATATATATAATGGGATGTTAAAGGGCTCGCGATTCGGATTTTCATATGGCTTGGGAACTTTGAAATCCTCTTCTAAGTCAATCTGACACGATTCGTTTGACTACATATCAAATGTCCAATCAGAGTTAAATTTTGTATTTGATCTGCAGCTCGGTTTTTAGCAAGAATAGCTATTTTTCACAATCTTGCCTATCAAATACAATGGAATTCCGTCACCCGTATTTGACTCCACAGTAAAATATGCAATAGAGCAAAAATGCACAAGATTTCTCCATATGATATACGCGTGTAAGACTAATAGGACCTTGCATTAGGTCAAATTAAAGATCGGGCTATCTTTAATTTCGCGAGTGTAAGAAATTTCGTCTTTTCTCGAGTTTAGCGTATCAAAACGAGAGGAAAAGACGTAGAATTTCTAACACGAGTGAAAGATAGCCCGATCTTTAATTTTGACCGAAAGCAAGAGCCTATTTCTTCCGTAAAATACGAAAAGAAACGCCTGCAAACCTATACTGTTTGAACAACGTTGTCGCCATTTGAGTGTACTTAACATTAGGCCAAAATTAAAATATTATTTGTTTCCCCTTTTACGACCGACCCAGTAAAATCGGCCCGACCCAAAAAATTATTTTGACTTCCGTGAAAAAAGATTCCTGAAACGGTAGACATAATTTTCTCCCTTCTCAGAAGTCATCCGCTGTTATTATTGATATTCGGAACATCCCTTCTCCGAAGTCGTCGGATGTTCCCATTGAGGTGAAGGTCATTATCGTAATGGACAGCACATGGTGCGAAAGACGGGAAGTATTTCATATATAACGCATTGAAAAGGACATGAAATTAAAATACGCGGAGGATATTTTTAGGACGCTAGAGCAGACTTGCCGACGGTTTTCAAGATGACAATGGACAATCAGACCGAAGGAGTCGGAAATTTTATCAATATTTCATTTTAAGTAGAAAAAGAAATCCCATACATTATGCAGTGACTAGGTTCGCGAAATTTCAACGTATGTGGTTAAGTATTTCAACTTGAACTGAAATAATGATAGAATTTCCGACTTTTTAGACTAAATGCCCCACCAAAATAAAAACACTGAGGGCAACCACAGGTGTACAAGAACAAAAAATCTTAAATATTAGCTGTTATCCAACATTTTTCTTAGCAACGAGTCTGACAGGGATCTTTTCTTTCTATTAGGAGATCTGTACCCCCAATTCAGTGCCTTCTGAAAGCGATAGACCCCTCTCTCGTTTACTTTAAGTTATTGATCCATCCTGATGACACTCCTGTTTTTAGGGGTTTGTGTGTTTGTTTCGTCTTCCTTTACGTACACTCCATGTAAGTGATCCTTGGATTCACATATATTCTGGATTTATGATTTTGGTATTTGATTCGACTGATATTAATTTGAAAATGTGTCTAACCTACGTGGTCTAGTCCGTCTTGTTGTTTTCTTAAGTAACTTTATTTGCGTAAGTTAAAGTGACAGTCTTTCACCTGGTCCCTTTCTTGCATCCATCCCGGTTTCAGGGTCTTCGCCTACAGAGCTACCGGGTGCGTCCCCGGTTGGTGCATAGGGGGAATACCCTGTCTATGCGGGGTAGTCAGGTAACAAAACGGAAAGCCTGGCTACAAACCATTGTTGCCAAACTGTGTGGAGAAACACCACGCTCCATGCAGTATAAAGAGACCCTTAAGTGTCTAAAAAGGGCAGTCACAAGGACTAGTATAGAAGGCTAAATTTCCTACTCCTACCCATTTCTCCTCTTTTCCGGTGGCAATTAAACTCGCTGACCCTTCCCCTTTGTTTTTTTTCTTGATTTACTTAAATTTTTTGAATTAATAAACTTGTTCTCGTCTTGAAGTACTATTCCATGCAGTATAAAGAGACCACTTTACATTGTCTAAAGAGAGCAGAGTCAGTGCGACTCGTACAGAAGGCTAAATTTCCTGCCCCTACCCATTTTTCCCCTTTTTCCAGTTGCAATCAAACTCGCTGTCCCTTCCATCTTTGTGTTCTTCTTCTTTTACTTATGTTGTTTAGAATTGATAAACTTGTTCTCGTCTTGATATGCTATTCCATGCAGTTTAAAGAGATCCTTTTATATTGTCTAAAGAGAGCAGTCACTGGGACTCGTATAGTAGGCTCCCTTTTCCAGTGGCAATCAAACTCGCTGTTCCTTCCACCTTTGTTTTATTCTTCTATTACTTATATTTTTTGAATTGATATACTTGTTCTAGTCTTGATATACTTCTCCATGCAGTATAAAGAGACCTCTTTATATTGTCTAAGGAAAAGTAGAGTAGACGTGTCCAACACAAATGGCAGACCAAACCACTCAGCACGTCTACTCTACTTTTCCTTGTCCCTTTTTACCACTGATGAAGGTCTTAGTGACCGAAACGTTTGGCCCCTTCTTTTTACTTTTTAAGCTTTTTATGGTGTTTTATCTCGACACATTTTTACCTTTTAATCGTGGCTCACCACAACTATATTTTTTAATTTTTCATTTTAGAATAGACCCCATTAACCTAAAGCTGGTAAAATCAACCATTTCTTACGTCGTTTTGTTTTAAGACTTCTGCAGTGTATAGTCCTAAATTCCCCTTGAAAGCTAGGTATGCTCTCTATATATTTGAATTATAGTGTTTTTGTTCTTGAGAGAATTTCTCACTTTCAAAATTTTGACTTTTTATTTTGTTATTTCCAAAAGTTATTTTTTCTACCTATAGAGAATATCCAAATTCACTGTTTTATATTATCCCAAGTACTTGCAATTGAATCAGTGAGTACTCCATGGTTGTTTATATGTTGTGATTGTCTTCTCTTGTAGTCTTTTTTTTTGGGCAACGGATGACAGCGGTTGTAAGAACAACTTGCCAGTTAATTTATGTTTGTTGACAAACACTCCTCATCTATGAGTTAAATAGCATGGATGTAACTTTTTTCCACATCTATCAATGAATTCTGTTCAAACCGGTGCTAGGGGCCGTCTTGAACTTAATGTGAGTTATGAGGAAGGCCAGAGAGAAAAGCTCATTCATGAATGCCTTTGATATGGTGACTTCAAGATAAAGAACAACAATAAAACATTGTTGCGTTGCTTGGTTTCACCATTGTATGTGTAGAAACGGTCTCATCTGTATTTACTCCATGACTTTTCACTGCTTGTTGCTGAAAGTTCTTCCAGAGATTATGTGTATTTCAAAATAAATGTGTGAATATCCAGGACAATAACTGGCATTACTAGTATCCAAAAAATGTTGACCACTTGGATCCAATTAAATTTTCTCTGAGTGTGTTATTCAACTACCTGTGAAAGTTCCATAATCAATAAATTGACATTTTTTTTTTTTGCGAAATATCTATTCAGGGAAATGCTTCATATTTGTCGAATCATAAATCAAGGTCCTTTTCTTTCAGAAAAATACACCTCTACCTACCCATTTGGTTCTTTGTCAGAAGAAAAAAATTTACCTACCTGCCTACCCACCATTTGGAGGGTAGGGTCGTAAAAAGGGAAATAAACAATTTTTTAAGATTGGCCTTATGACGACAGGTGTTTTATGACGTTTAGTCATGGTAACGATTTTTTTATCACAAAAATAGACACTTATGGTTGGCCATTTATCCGTGTAAGATGAGGTCGCGTGCATCGATTACCAGTGTATAATGAGGTCGCGTGTATCGATCTTACACGGGTCATCTAACACTGTAAACCACCATTTACGGAAGAATGATAGGATCTTATACGAGACTATATTAAAGATAAAGAATATCTTCCAAGAGTGTGAGAAATTCCGTCTTTTCCTGAGTGAAACGAGGGAAAAAGACGTAGAATTTCTCACACAAGTGGTAGGTATCCCAATCTTTCATTTTAGTCGAGTGTAAGAACCTATTTCTTCCGTATAATACAACGAACAAACTGAACGCAAGCAAAACTTGCCAGGCATTGTGGATTTTCGACTGTGACGTCAAATCATTCACGGAGTTTAGTTTGGTAACAATTATGACGTCGAACAAATCGGAATGTTGGATTGGACGTTTACCCGTGTAAGACAGCTTCACGCGACTCTGTCTTACCTGGGAAACCGCCATTTACGGAAGAAAGAAAAATCTTGAACCGCGAAAACAATGGATTCCCTTGTCCGAGGTGGGAGAAAATTAAATCCCTTTTTATTGCAGATTACTACCAGAGTGACGACAGTTTAATGGCAAACAAGTAGCATTATATTGCGGGCTGTCTAAAATAATGAAGTTCCCACTGTTTATACGAATAGTTAATGAACAGGTTATAAATAAACTTGAATGTAATATTTCTGATGATATCTGGAGTAGGCACTAGGGCATCAATAAAAGGGCACTAGGGCACTTGAGTATAGCCTAAGGGCACATACAAATATGGTGAAATGGGTCACACATCTGGTTTTATTGCATCAGATGCCATTAAACTGCAAATTACCCTATAAATATAAAAACAACAGGGTTTACTAAATTTAACTTTGCAGGAATATAAATGATGAAATACTGAACTATGTATCAACATATAACTAACAGTAAATAAACTGTACAAAAATAGGGGGGTGCATTTACAAAAAATCATTTCACAGTCCTCTTCTTAAAATTAAATCTATAGGTTGAATAATGATTGTTAAATACGAAAAATGCGTATAAAAGTATCAATAAGTATGACCTGGCTTAAACATGTAAAGTAAAGAAATGGATTATGCAGTGAATTTTGGCACATAAAAAATATTATGCGAGCTAATGAATGATCTAGTATAACAATACGATAAGGGCTCATTTTTTAATAAAGAAAAACAATTATTGAACACAATTGCACCTGAGTTTACAATGTAAAATTGATAAATCTTCTTTATACTTTCATCACAAGAACAAGGCACTATTCTTAATCCACATCTTCGAGATATATACAATGGCAACCATAACAATAAACAATATGGCACAAAAATAGAATGTTTGTGTGATATCTATAGCGAATACTTTGACACGAGCGACTTACAAAAAATATGATATAAAACATTCTATGACCAAAAAAATTATGTACATGTTTTTATACTTAAAAAAGCAGATACCATATGACTTATTTACCAGAAGGTGCCAAGTAAACAAATTGAACCTTACCGCAATCAACTATAAAATAAAAAAAAATGAACAACAGATCATTAACAGTATATATATGTCTATGTCCTGATCATATATCTTCTTCCTCTTCACTCTTCATCTAATTCCCTAACAGTCACTGTGGATTCTGGTCTCCTGATTGAGCTAGCATGTTCAAACAGTTCATTGCTCATTGAATTAAATGAACGCCCGCCAAATCACCGTTCTGGGATCAATTTCAGCAGGACATACTAAATTGGTGTTTCTTCTCCATTCACTATAGAACGGACTGTTAGAAGTAAGAGGGACACCACCTTAACGTTGGCCTCTTCGGTGAGCTCTGATCCTGTCTCCGGCTACTGTCAGCTGAGGTCCCTGCCCCATCGGGCTCCGGTACCGCCCCATCAAAGTCCGGCTTTTCCTGCGAATAATGCACCCTGTTTCCAATGGGAACATAGTCCTCCTCTTCACTACTACTTTCTTGTTGGATTTCACCAATCTCCATGCTGAACCCAGTGTCATTGTCCAAGTACAATACACCCCTCCTCTGTGGGTTCCACCCTCACGGTCCTACTGACTTAGCAGTAAATTTGCAGGAATAAAAATTATGAAATACTGAATTGTGAATCAACATATAACTACAAGTATGAACATGTACTCAAATTCTCTACAATTCTTTCATACAATGAAATACAATGAATGTTAATCTGTTTTGTTTATGTCATAATGTTCACAAATATTTCATTTAATGACATCAGAAACAATAGTGATATTATACAATTAAAGTCCTTGCACGTGTGTAAATATTTACCAGATCGGCATAAATATTTTGTTATAGACGACAGAAAATTGAAGCCGTTCTGTATGAAAAATTGCTTCAGAGGAGAACTACTGACAAAATGAGATTCCAGTAAACATGTACAGATCCTAATACAAGTCTCACCATGTTGTGATGGATTGACACTCATCCTAAATAACGAGAAACTTTACCGCTCGCAACAATGGTCTCAATAACGGGATGTTGAAGTCTAGACCAGAAGGCTAGTGTAGACTGCCGTGTACATCAAGCAGAGCAATTACCATACCATTGTACATGACATGGATGTTGTTGCATGCACCCCCCCCCCTCCGCATTGAAAATCAAAATAAACTTCAAATTACAGTTATACCAACATTTATTCTATTATATTCTTAAAATTTTACACATTTTGTTTATACTACTATAAAGCGTTATGGTTTTATATTGAATTTTTTTTATTTTTATGAATGTTGAAAAAAAACTTAATACTTGCCTCGATATAGCTTAAATGCTGCTGAGGTTGGCGTAATACACCAATTAATCATTCTATTATGTTTTTTTTTTCATTATTTTACACATTTGTTTTTATTGTAATATCTGGTTTTATGCAGATATCTTTATATACTTATGATTGCTCAATATACGTAACAGTTCTCGCCGCCAAAAGCTGATATATTGTCGAAGTTGTCGTAAAAAAATCCATCCATCAATTATATTTTGTAGTAGAGCAGACCCCCTGGGGTCGTATAGAAGGCTAACTTTCCTGCCACTACATATTTTCCAATGACTATCAAAAGTCGTTCCTCATGTTTGTCTTATCACTTTTATTTCTTTCTTCCCTTACATTTTTAATTTTAGTTCGTATAATGGTATGGGGCTTTCGCCTTCGTGGTCTACCGCCGTGCGCGGTTCCGGCTTATGAATAGGCCCGCAGCATCCTCTGAGCTTGGAGTATGAGTCTTCCTAACAGGGGCACCCCTGGATATAGAAATAGGACCTAGTAACTCCGGCTTGCGGGGTGTGACCCCTCCTAAACGGAGGCTGACCCCGAGGGTCCCGGGATATAGAAATAGGACCCATTCCGTGGTTGTGCGGGATTAATAAATACACAACCCATCTTTCGGACGGGATGTAAACTCAGGTCCACGTGTTAGAAGAAACGCCACGCTTCCTGCACGTTAAAGAACCCTTGTAGCAAGCTCTTTTTGGGGTGGTCCGTAGGTGATCGGCTACAAGGCTAAATTTCCCGCCCTTGACGATTTCACCCTACTTTTCCAGTGGCAGTCAGAATTTCCCGTCCCATGGCCATTTCCATACCCCAAAGTGATTATTTATCAACAAACTTGTTCTCGTCTTGATATAGCTGAAATATTGCTGAGTAGACGTTAAACAATATTCAATCAATCAATCAATCGTGGTCTATGAACAGTGTTGTTTTTTTATCAATAACTTAAGTACCAGTTGATCAATTCTTATGAAATTGAAACATAGTGTTCTTGAGCACTAAGGGAATGCTGTATATGGTTTGGTGATTTCGGCCCCTTCCGTGTACATTGTACAAAAAGGGCAAAATTGGGTGTTTGTCGAATATTAATTATTTATCAGATTTTAATGGGATTTCCAGCATGTTTCTAATTAAATTTCCTATAAGTATTATGCCAACGGATTCTACGTTGCATGCACTGTTTATGATAAATGGGGCTCAAAAGGAAAAAATGTTTAAAATTTCATTTTTTAAAAATATTTTTAGTCCGATTTTGGTTTAAATTTTTGCAATGGATTCCTTATGGAATATTAAAAAAGAGAATCATCACCAGAGTTTTAACAATCTGTTTCCTTTCCGAGCTATGTTGGGCCAAACATGCAGATTACCTAATAGTTCTTACTTTTCATCGGAATTTTATGGGATCTTTTTTTTTCATTCCTCGGGTTGTAAGCTTCAGTTATATGCCAATGTATTTGGCGAAGCTCTAGCCTTTTTCTTTGAATTCCTCTAATATAAGGTTTAAGTATTTTTGTGACAGATTTGACTCATCTCTTACAATTTCTGAGCTTAAAGGGCCAAACCAGGTCAAAATTGCAGTTGTTCAAATAATCTTTTAAATGTTTTTCACCTGATTTCAATTGGATTTTTGTTGATATTCAACAGGCTTTATTTCCGTTCAGCAAGGGATCAACAGGGCTGATTTCTATTTTCCCTAGATTGTATCGAGCTCTATACTGCGTCTACATTCATTTTAAATAACACTTGTTCAAATTTCAGTGGTCGAAATGCTGCATTCGTATCATGCTACGCGTAGCCCTTTATTTTTGAATTGATTAACTTCTTCTCGTCCTGATTTAATCTAAAATATTGCTCACTCCACATAAAAGTAGGACCTACCTATTCAATCAACCCAAATAACTGGAAACACAGAAAAGTTGTGGTCATTAAAGCGTGCATTCAGATATAAGTCTTCCCCCGACGTTTGCCTCTGCCTCTACCACGACCTCTTTGGCCTGAATATACACACAAACTTAGTTTGATTTGTTTTTTTTACACCGAACGGAATTATTGGTTGTTTATGTTCATGACAGTTCATCGTCCTTGACTAAATCGGACAAATCATTTTCAAAGAGTGGTATCAAGTATGAAATACACAATGCATGTTCTGATGGTGATGGATCTGAAGATGACGATACTGTATCTTCTTTGGCACTTTCGACAATCTTTTGCATCTTACAAACCATATAATTGCCTATTTTGTGTGTTTGTGTACGTATGTTAAAAAAATTAACTAGAATATTTTTGTCTTTTATTATTTTTTAAGGTGGTTGGCCACCTTATTGCGAAGACCGGGTTCCAAAGAATGCACTACAGCTAATGCTTTTATATAATATACTTCAAACTGCTACGAGCTATGGCTATTTAAGCGATCAAAACAGCAAAATACCCACTAGTAACGTAGTTTTTGGTGAAACAATTTCATAGATTTCGTTTATTGCCACATAATTACAAGGACTCTGTTGCAGCGTAATGAACATACCGCCTTTAGATAATTTGTGTAAATCGGATGTGTGTATTTTTGTTGCAGCCGAATCTTCTTTATATTATCAGTTTCTTGCAAATAATCAACTATGCGACTATTGCTTTATGTAATGAATGAATGATATTCTAATGTTTATCTATTTTTGATATCGCTGTATAAGTATATTTATTGTCTTTCCATGCGACGAACACGCTGTTTTGTTTACAAGTGTACACGCATGCGCATAGTTTGGTTTTAATTGTTACTTGTTACTTGTCTTGTAAGTTCCTCCAGCGTTGGAGCACTGCACATTGCAGAATAAAAATATCTTATACACACGCGATTTCTCATTAAAAAATTTTAAAACACACTATAGCACCCGCAACCTTAAAAGCGAACAATGGCTTTATTTACGTAAAGCATAATATATTCGGAACTTTTCTTTAAAGAGCGGGAAAATTTGAACTTTAAGCAGTCATGTAGGATAAATGCCGATGAGTTCCAAAAGATCTAATATGGAGGTTTACTTTCACTTTCTCGATCATTCACAAGGAGAATGCACGCCACCGTTATGAATTTATAGAAGAATATCGTAGAAAGTTCATGTATGTCAGACAGTGACTGGAGATTTGGATATATTTGGAAGTGGTTGGTGAAACCGCTGGCGCTGATCATGCTGATGCCAAGCGATGCTTCAATTTTAAAGGCATCCTTCTTTCTACTAGTTAGCGCTTTCATCATGATTACTTAGAATTCTGTTTCTGGGAGAATAAAGAAATACAACTGTGCATAGTATCTGCAATTCCTCGACCAAAGGAGTTTGGACGCAGATAAAATACCGTGCTGTTTGTCACACTAAGGGGACGACCATTTGAATTTCGGGGAGCAGGGGCTTGGGTGATTTTGTAAATAAATAATTTATCTTGGTGCCAGTGAAAATAAATATTTTTATCCTTTTTGTCCTTTAAATAAATAATTCAATTTTGAAGAATAAATTTGTTTT
>MJUU01007751.1:52297-64964 GCA_002080025.1 Modiolus philippinarum
TATGAAGCAGAATCGGGGGTATCGGTTGTCTCTTTAATTTCAAGTTCACTGGGGTAGATACGATGTAAATATTCTTTAAATCTTGGGTTATTAAGAGACATAAATAAGGAGGGAAACCAATTTACTTGGTTTTTTTTGTAAAAAAAAAATTGAAAATTATAAATAAACTGAGTCATTTACTAGTAAATGGGAAACTGTTAAGGTCATAGTATACCAGTATAATATGACCTCAAAAACTGTTGGAAGTGTAAAAAAATATTACATTAATAAACATTCTAATGAAAAGTATGCTATTTATTTCGGGTGTGTTTACCTGTCAAATTAATTTTGCACTAATTATTGTAATAACATTTTGTGTTATAACAACATGTATTGTTCTTGTAATTTGAAAATGTTGAAATAGCTAGGAGACACTCATTTATTGCCTGAAGTTGGGTATAATTAGTATGTTGATTTGAACAAAAGGTTTAAAGTGTCAAGATCTAATACAATAAATTAATGCCTTAGGCAGGATTAACCTTTAATAACAGATAAAGATATCTCTCATTTCATTCTGATATTTGAGTTCATATTTGTTTTTAATAAAAACACAATTCTATTATTGCTTCAATAAGTAAAATGATTTTCTTATTTCACAATTTATTTAATTTACAGTAAAGTTCCAGTGTCTAGATAAAAAAAAACATTTACAATAAATTTAAAATCTTATGAAGCAATTTAAAATCCTATCTAGTCTTGAAGGTAAAAAATATAATATAATGGATTATTACAATCATTCTTAAACAAAAACTACTGTAACACCAGTTTATATTGTAATTGAAAGTAATTGAAATGTAATTCCAAATTACATTCAAAATATGCAATGTAATTCATTGCTTTCAATTACATGTAATTGATTTTTTCTTCAATTACACATTACTTCAAATTACTTTGAAAAATGTAATTAATTACAGCTAATTACAATTACATTTTTAATTACCCCAGGTCTGGTTGCAGAGGTTCGCGGTCAGGGTTTACGAATTATTATCTGACTATACCGCTTAGAATGGGCATTTTCCTATCTTCAACCTGGTGACGCACTTCTCAACTCTGTAGCTGTAACCCTTAAAACTGATCTAGGTGCCGGGTCAATATGAATTAAAATTTCGTATAAAAGCAATTGTTGGGCTTTTCGTCAGAATATCTGGAAAGATTTCTTTATCCACGCTTTTTTCTGTTTGTAATTCCGTATTCGAGGTAAAATGTTTTTTGGGTATCTTTGCGCGCAAAGATATCTATTGTTGCCGAAGGCTCAACTCAATTCCCCAGAAATCTCACTACCCTTTTTCATATTCCAACACAAGAAAAAAAGTCCCATTTTCAAAGCATAAACGTGCTTTTAAAGACTTTCCTGCACAGAAGAAAAGAGCAGTAGTGCAGAAAAATAAATCAACAAGTTGGAAGAAATAACATTGGTATGAAAATGTTACGATGATTATAAATATTTTGCGCACATGTGCGAAGGTAATATACCCCCCCCCCTTTTTTCTAAGAACGTAGAGTCAGGTCTCGGAATCAGAATCCCTTATCAAAATCCTCCAAACTATCGGATGCTAGTGATATTGCTTTTTTATACATGCCCATGTTTGCCAATTAAAATTATCTAGGCCGTATATCAAGTTTGCAGTGCACTCGATGTTTTTGTTTGTTTACAAAATCTGCGCATGCTCATGGTTATGTAATTAAACAAAAGATACTTCAATCATTAGGCGGGAAAATTTGAACTTCAATATTCAAGTGTTGTAAAAACGATGTCTTTGCAATTTGTTTACAAATGTCTGCACATGCGTATGGTTGTGTTAAAAATAAAAGCTTCAGTAGCACTGTGAAAGGATGACATGATAATAACACTGATTGATTAGTGTTGATCCGGAGTGTTGATTGAGGCAGTCATTAGGACATGTGATTAGTCAGCAATGATATCAACACATTTATGTTTTAATAGGACCGTATTTATTAATGTCACTAATTACCTCCCTTGTATAATTTTTCATTTTATAAATTGTGGCCCAAAAACTTTTATGCTGCCACTGAAATCCCCCCAAAATTGTTGTAATATTTTGAAAATTTTGTATGTTACTGTTTTTAACAATATGCTGGGATATTTAACAATACGTTTTGTTTTGTTGAAAATAAAAATAAATAATTACATCTTTTTATAAAAATTTGTGGATTGCTATTATACTAAGGAGATTTGTCATGTTAAACTCTGAGATTGTGCACATCTCATTCATGGAAATGAAAGTGAATTTCAGTTCCACTGTGTATTAAAGAAAATGCTTGTGCATATGCAGGTACATTTTAATAGCTTCTGTTAATTTTTTACATGAAAAAAAAGTAAAACTTTATCAGACTGGCCTCACTTCATCTGATTCAGATACTGAACAAATTTTAAGTATTTTAAAATTTCCTTGTTACTAGATTTAGAGATGTTAGACTGAGGGCATTGGTTGTAGTCCTTTAAAAAATTAAAACAGCATTATTGAAAAATAGTGAAATAATAGCATTATTACAAAAACAACTTTTTTTATAGTTGGTGATAAATGATCGTCTAACAAGAAGTGAAAGTGTTTAAAAACAATTTAATTTCTCATGCCTTTCTTCAGACCAAATTAATATGTTCACTGTTGAAATTTGTAATTTAAGAGTTTTCTTGTATGATGCAAATGTATGTTAAGAAAGAATTTGATATTTTATCCAATGTTGATTGTAATTTATGGTCATGTTTTATTTTATACTGCCAGATAATTTAATGTGCAGTCTGTATACAGCCACAGGCACAAGCACTGAACCCAATATAAACCAGGTATATCAGTAGCAAAGATTCCTTTAAGTGCTTCTTACTTTAACGTTAAACTGTTATCAAAAAACAAAACACCGAAGATGCTGTAAATTTACTCTCAACATGAGGAGTAAAACTTGAAAATTTTGAAATGTAAAAAAGAACAATACAGTCAAACCTGCCTTAGCGACCACCTCTATTAAGCAAAAACCTATCTTGAACCTGTATTAAAAGACCCCCTGTCTTATGTGACCCTATTTTGNGAATTTGATATTTTATCCAATGTTGATTGTAATTTATGGTCATGTTTTATTTTATACTGCCAGATAATTTAATGTGCAGTCTGTGTACAGCCACAGGCACAAGCACTGAACCCAATATAAACCAGGTATATCAGTAGCAAAGATACCTTTAAGTGCTTCAAGCACTTTGATTCTTACTTTAACGTTAAACTTTTATCAAAAAACAAAACACCGAAGATGCTGTAAATTAACTCTCAACATGAGGAGTAAAACTTGGAAATTTTGAAATGTAAAAAAGAACAATACAGCCAAACCTGCCTTATCGACCACCTCTATTAAGCAAAAACCTATCTTGAACCTGTATTAAAAGACCCCCTGTCTTATGTGACCCTATTTTGAGGTTCCCTCCGAAGGTCACATCAGACAGGTTTGACTGTAGAGCTAAATTTACTGTTTATTATGCAACCTTGGTATAATTGAGTTTTTTTTATCTAAAGTGAAAGCTCTGTCGTTAATAAAAGAACGGCAGTAGAATACCATAGGAACAAAGGAATAGAATTTACAAAAATCGAAGTCCAAAGACATGGCTAAAACGAGGACACAGAAAACATTGACGTTAAACTCTGAAAACAATGACGTTAGACAGATACAAAGCACAGAAATAGATAATACAACATTCAAAAACAAGGCCCTCTTAGTGTGAATTCCAGTGAACAGGTGCTCCGAACAGGGTTAGCATGTCCTGCTCTGTTTACAGCACCCGTCACACTGTTAGTGAGTCAATCGAGGAAAATGTCAAAATCGGTAGTCAAATCCGGAAAGACGTGAATCTAGCTGAAAATGTCTGTTTTCATTTGGGATACTGACACGTCATATCTTTCAATGATGTTATGGTGGCAATAGAATTTCTTAAGGGATGAAATTAACAATGATTGAACCATTTAATAAAGGAGTCGCATGAAAAATCCGGTGTAATTAAACCATCTTTATGATTCTCATGGGTTATCCATCTGTTATAAGTCGACGAAACAAACCCGGTACCTGAATATATTTTCAGGGGCTCCGGCTACAGGGCTGCCGGGTGCATCCCCAAGTGTTATTTAGAGGAATGCTCGGCCTATGCGGGATAGTCAGGTCTTCCATAATATAGAAAATCTGAAAACCATTGTAGCCGAACTGTATGGAGAAACTCCACACTTCTAGCAGTTTAAAAATTCCTTCTATATATTTCTAAGGAGGGCAGACTCGTTTGGGTCGTATAAAAGGCTTAATTTACTGCCCCTACCAATTTTCCTCCTTTTCCAGGGGCAATCGAAACATGTTGCCCCGGTTGTCTCTATCACTTTTATTTCTTTCATTTATCGATGATTTTGATAGTTATTAACTTGCTCACCTCCTGATATAGCTTAAGTATTGATCACTGAACGTTAAAGAGTAACTAATCAATGAAACCAACGAGGTCAGTTCGCGATCAACTATCTCGATTATATTTTCTTTAAAAATTTAAACCAACGAGGTCAGTTCGGGATCAACTATCTCGATTATATTTTCTTTAAAAATTTTATTGATATCTTTTACAACTTTGGTTTTCATATGAAACGGAATTCGTCTGTGAATTAAAGCGCTTGATCTGGTTGCATTGCCAGTGTGAATTCTAACATTGCTGTCTCTCAACTTATCTAGTCCAGAAAAAAAAATGGCATAATCATCTATGACATAGTTAACTGTTCGTACTAATTCTAATTCTTTAACAGATAGACAAGGCAGGAGAGTACCATTACCCCCATGAACAACATAAAATTTCTGAACACTTTAACTGATAAAAGTTATCGACCGTTGTTCCCATTCTATATGGACTAAGATGAGAGATATACCACTATTGATAAAGTTTGGATTTCTCATCTAAAATTTTCACTAAAGCACATCTGTCTATCAGGACTCTTTTCACTTTGACATATACAAAAATGTACATTACAGATAGATTTTTATATGACCGCAAAATTCTTGCGGTCGTATAATGGTATGGTGCTGTTGTCGTCTGTAGACACTTTTTTGGTCAATAACTTAAGTTCCAGTTGATCAATCCTGATGAAATTTTAACACAATGTTCTTTGGTTAATAGTTATTTTTACTAATTTGTGTCCAGTTGATTAATGTGTCTATCAAATTACTGTTTCCACATTTATATTAATTAACACTTGTTCAAATCTCAGTGGTCGACATGCTGCAGTCGTATCATGCTGCGCTCAACGTAGCAGTTTATTCTTGAATACGTACATTGTAACCAATATTCATAATCAGTTCTCGAAGTCGAGCTAACATATTGTGCTGTTGCTGCTTCTCCAGAAACTGCCCTTACTATCTGTTTCGGTTTTCTACACATTTCCTTAAAGTGATTTTCTGCCATACAGTAATTCCTTTTTAAATCCACTAGAGATTCTCTAGAAAAAGTTCCTGTTGCAAATACGCAGGTGTTTTGCAATAAATTCCCTTTTCCTTGCAACGGAATATGATTGCGGCATGTCCAGGAAGATGAAGTCATTTTGAAAATGTTTGAATGCCACATAAATGCAACAGGTCCACTCTGATATACAGGATACTCTGACAGTTCAAAGATATCATCAATCAAATCCAACACATGGCTCTTTGTTTCAGTACCATTCCCCCCCCTTTTGGAATGATACCCGCAAACAAGATTGGTCCCAATAATTGTCTTTTCTGCTTGGGTATATTATTAGTGTCCACTAATTCTTGCTGCTGGTCATATGTTTGTTTGGTTTAACATCGTCTGTTCACATAGCTAGAGGAACAGTTTATTTCTCTTGCGTACCACTATCAACAAATCACTTAAACATCCATTTGTATAACATTTGTGGGCATATAATAACGGTAATTGGCACAAATTTGATGTAACAAACCATCTCATTCAAAAATGGTTCTATAGGAATATAATTATTTTTGCGCCCAATGTTTGATTTTGAGTGGCTCTTGACACGGCGACACCATTTGGGCGTGATAAAATCTCCACCCTGACACTATCTGTATACATACATGCATTATACATGCGTTATATTAACAACCTTGCATTAGCAGAGGACTTCTTAAGTGTTTGGCTTCCCTGAAAGTTGTTGGCAACTCTCTCACTGCAGTGAGACCTATTTACAAATGTCGCTTGCGACAAAATCGTTCAATTTTTATAAGCAATCAATTTATTTAGTAAGATTTAAACGGATTTATCTTAAAAGTTCTAATATTGTAACAGATTAACTGACATTTTTCCTTTTATGTTTTTTATATTTTACACTCTTGTTATATTTGTATAAAGCTATAATGGTTTTATATTGATTATTTATATATTTAACATAATTGGTCAATAAACATAACAGTATTCTGAAATATTGCTGAAGTTGGCGTAAAACATCCATCAATCTTTACACGGCGACACCATTTGGACGTGGTAAAATCCCCACCCTGACACTATCTGTATACATACATTTATTTATACATGCGTTATATTAATAAACTTGCATTAGCAGACGACTTCTTAGGTGTTTGGCTTCCCTGAAAGTTGTTGGCAACTTTCTCTTACTGCAGTGAGCATGAAACTGTTGTTTTGGACACCTCATTATTTACAGAGAAGACTAAACGGTGTTGAAAAATTGCTTCTTAAATTGTTGTCTTGGCTCCATCATACAGTTGTTTCTGCGATCGATTGTTCAGATGTCAGTTCTCATCAAACATGTAATTTGGCATTAATTTTCCTGACTGTACATCACTTGACAATTTCCTTGAATGGTCAAAGGGATTTTTTATTCTTAAACTTAGGCACCTTTACTAATTGCAAAAGTGCATTTTTTTTTCATACGAGAAATAACCTGAAAATAAAAGAAGATCCAGTCACATATTTCCTACTCTGAAAAGTGAATACAAATTCATATAAAATGTGATAATCATGGCAATTTCTACATTTCTTTTTATTTCATTCGGTCATCAAGCATGAGTTTAAAGCGACCGATGTCAATGTGTCCCGTTTGTCTCTTTCGTCCGTACATTCTACTCGTTCAGCGTGTTCATATATGCCACCGTCTTGATTACTAGTACCATTTTATGGTTTTGTAAAAGTTGGTATTTTGACACATATTGTATATGGTAATATGTGAAGATATATAAGAAATTTATAAACATGTATTTAAAATGTTTAATTATGGCAAAAAACCTTGTAAGCTGACAGTAAGAAATGTTTATATCTTAGGATATGAAGCAACAAAAATGTTATATCTTGAAATTGTGGTAAATTTCATATTTCACCCTGTGATAAAAAAGTGTGATTTTAAGAAAAATAACAAAAGTAATTACACTGTCCCAGTGCTTTTATTCCATAACTTGTATATTTGCATCTGCATAATATCCCTGTTCAAATATACAAAAATGCCCGAATTGCGTAATTAACAATTAATTTTGTTATGCTGCACACGTGTTTCAAGGAGTAACCTCTCACCAGCAGCATTAGAATAAAATAATATGGAAAACCATAATCCAAAAATTATGAGAAAGAAGTACTCATTACCAAAAAATATCGAATGAGGAGGAAAAATCTAGTACCAAGGACATCCATCCACCGAGTGAAATACACGAAATGAAGCCTAAGTATTTTTAGTTGGTTGGAATTTTCATAAAATCTGTGTATTTCTATTAAACACAAGGTAAAGTTTTCATGTCGGACAAGTCTGACTACTGGGTTGTTGAATAGACTCGGGGACCTCTGGTTCACCAGCAGTGGCATCGACCCAGTGGTTTCAAATATACAAAAATACCCGATCTGCAGAATTAACAAATAATTTTGTTATGCTGTACACGTGTTTAAAGGAGTAACCTCTCATCGGCAGCATTAGAATCAAATGATATGGAAAACCATAATCCCAAAATTAAAGTACATATTACCAAAAATAGCGAAATAGGATGTCAAATCCAGTTCCAAGGACATACACTGAGTGAAATACATGGAATAAAGCCTAATTCAACTTTTTCGAATGATATTGCTTTTGGTGGTGCAGTTTCAATTTCAGAGGAAACTCTTTATCAACTAAAAAAAAAATGTTCTTCATTTTCCCCAGACAACTCACTTGCAGACTGTCCTGATTGTCCTTGACCTGCGAAGTATCAACTACATTTACAGGATTATAGGCCAATCTACTGTCAAGCTGCTCAAAATATGTGAATGTTCCTTTTCCACATTTTATTGTTCTGGAAATAACCAAATTTAATAAACAAATAAAGGGATATGGAGTAAATGTACATGGGACAAAATCCCTTTAAATACGTGGTAAGATTAAGGAAATGGAACAACGCTTTTATTGTTGTTTTTCATCTTGAAGTCACTATGAGGCCTTCAACAAAGAGCAAACGCACTTACCTCACAGTAAGTTCAAGACGGCCCCTAGCACCGGTTTAAGCGGAATTCACTTGCTGAATGCCGTCGTGCGCGGTCCCGGCTTATGAATAGGCCCGCAGCATTCTCTGAGCTTGGAGTATAAGTCTTCCTAACAGAGGGCCCCGAGGGAACCCCGGGATATAGAAATAGGACCTAGTATCTCCAGCTTGCGGGGTGTGACCCCTCCTAAACGGAGGCTGACCCCGAGGGTCCCGGGATATAGAAATAGGACCCATTCCGTGGTTGTGCGGGATTGATAAATACACAACCCATCTTTCGGATGGGATGTTAACTCAGGTCCACGTGTTGGAAGAAACGCCACGCTTCCTGCACGTAAAAGAACCCTTGTAGCAAGCTCCTTTGGGGTGGTCCGTAGGTGATCGGCTACAAGGCTAAATTCCCCGCCCTTGACGATTTCACCCTACTTTTCCAGTGGCAGTCAGAATGTCCCGTCCCATGGCCCTTTCCATACCCCAAAGTGATTATTTATTAACAAACTTGTTCTCGTCTTGATATGGCTGAAATATTGCTGAGTAGACGTTAAACAAAATTCAATCAATCAATCAATCACTTGCTGAATGTCGAACAACGCCACATCCATCCCCTTTATTTCATTATTTTTGATGGATTCGCGTTTGTCAACTACTTAAGTCTTAACTTCGCTCTGGTATTGTTTTCATGTCCTGATGTAACCATTAACAAATTGCCTAATTTTGCCGTTAAGTTTCAAATTCAGACTGCATGTCCTCCTTTCTTCAGCAGTCGTTAAACATTACTCCAGCATGATCATAGGTTCCGGTCTCATCATTATCTGAAGTTGCACTTAAAAAGTTTCTTTCAGGACAGGACAACATCCTTATCTGTTTATAATCCTATAACATTTTTAAAGGCACAAAATAAATGATATTCTTAAGTTATTATTAAAATTGGTAAACATACGTTTTTTTTAGGTCAACTAATATGCTTTCTTCAGAATATTTCCAAGCATGGTAAACCTGTTTCCAGAGTACAGCTCCGCCGTGCGCGGTCCCGGCTGAAGAATAGGCCCGCAGCATCCTCTGAGCTTGGAGTATGAGTCATCCTAACAGAGGCGACACGTTTGCCGTGTGTCGAGACCCGTGTCGATGGTTGAGGAGATCCTGGTAGGTGCGAGCCTGTGTTCAGACTCCCGCTACGGCCATAAAATACCCGTTGGGCTGAGAATACAGGATCAATATCTTACTTTGGCTCTGATATCATCTAAACGGGAGGTCGGATTGGCCCGGTCCGATCAATCGGCTGGTCACGCCAAGCCCTCCAGTATATCTTTCCAACTTGAGTTTAAGTTAACCTGTGTGTAACATTTTTGTCTTGATTTAAACCATCAATACAGTGTAGGGGTACTGGAGAAGGCGGTGGCTCATGGGTCAATCAAGTAGTACGCTTTCCATCAGTGCCTGATGGTTACGATCCACTTGAGTATACCATCTTTGGAACACTTGATACTTTCTGGTGGAGATCCCTAGAATCAAAGTATCGCCCCTGTTGGCACTCCGTGGTGGGTGGGTGACAAAGATGGTGAAATCTCCTTTCTTACTACATGGCACAACAAACCCCTCAAAACCAACCAGTTCCAAATAGAAAAAGAAAACTAGACAATTCTATTCCAGAGGTTGAAGATAACAGTTGGACAAAATTTATTGTGTTGACAGGATCATCTGATAAGCAAATATCAAAAATCAATCCATTTGCTATCCAAAAGACCATTCAAAGCATTGCTGGAACAGTAAAAAACGTCTCCAGAATGCGATCAGGTGATTTACTAATTGAAGCTTCTTCCAAAACTCAGAGTGAAAATTTATTAAAAATAACCAAAATTTTAGAATTCAAAGTTTCGGCATCTCCCCACAGAACTCTTAATAGCAGTCGTGGTATTATGAGAGATAGAAGTCGATATCTTTCAGATGTTAGCGATGAGGAAATTTGTGACGAATTATCATCACAGGGCGTCACAAAAGTTCAAAGATTTATTTCGAAAAAATCAGGAAGCTCTGTCAAACTTAATACTTTTCTTTTAACTTTCAATTGTTCAATTCCTCCAACATCATTGAAAATTGGCCCCTTTGGTATAAAGGTGGACAAATTCCTTCCAAACCCTGTTAGATGTTTCACTTGCCAAAAGTTTGGTCATGGCACCAAACAATGTAGGGGCAAGCTGAAATGTTTCAAATGTGGAGAGGAGGAACACCAGGGCACCGAATGTGGTAATGCACAGAAATGTGCAAACTGCGGCGGTGCGCATATGGCCTCCTCACGGGATTGTCCCCTTTATACCAAGGAAAAGGAAATTTTGAAACTTAAAACGGAGAAAAACATTTCATACAAAGACGCACGTCAACACATTTCCTCATCAAACACATCTTTAACAGCAACATCCACATATGCTGACAAAGTTAAAAAACCTAACTCTTTCTCGCATGTGGAAACACAAACAAATTATACTTGGCCAATTGACACTCCAATTCCTAGCCCATTACCTGTAAAAACTCTTCCGAAAGAAAACATCATCACTCCATCAAAATTTAAAAAAGCTTCAAATTCAACAAAGTCAACACAATCATCGCAATCAATACAATCTGTGTCCAAATCTCCTTCGAAAGTTCAATCATCTTCCAAAAACATAAATTTAAAGACTGGCCCTAAAAATACTAAGGCCATCGGACAGAAATCTGCAGAAAGTTCATCAAGTGCAGAAAAACAGAAACAACCAAATAGTGCAAATAGGAAATAGCCAAAGACATGGTGGACACGAGAAGTCCAAATCGGCTATTAGCACTTCTAACAGATATGAAAGCCTGTCTTCAGACGAAGACACAGGCAAATCTAAAAAATCTGGTTCACGCAAAAAACCCTACTAGGATGTTAGCATTTGGGGAACATTAGGTACCGACATGGATACATCAGAACCAGAAAACAACATCGAAAATGAACGACCACACAGTAGGTCTTCGTCTGCAAGTGGTCGATCGTCTCGTCATACCTCGGTTTCCCGAAAGGGAAATTTCTCACCAATACGACTAAAATGAATAATATAATTCAATGGAATTGCCGAGGTTTTAAGATAAATTTCATTGAAATTACTTTATTAATTCAAGCTTTTAATCCTGCGGCATTTTGTCTTCAGGAAACCCACCTGAAGAAAAGTGATACGTTGAATGTAAAGAACTTCTCTCTCTACAGCACTTATGTAGCTGAGAATGAACGAGATGCTGGCGGCTCAACCATTCTTGTCAACAACAATATTGTCCACAGTACTATTGATCTAAATACCGATCTTCAGGCTGTTGCCGTGAGAATTTCTTTAGATAAAACGATCACATTATGTTCTGTGTATTTACCACCAAATTTCAACCCCAGTCTGAGTCAACTTAAAAACCTAACCGACCAACTACCCGCCCCATTTATTATAATGGGCGATTTCAATGCTCACAACCCACTGTGGGGTAGTTCTGCGTTGAATGACAAAGGTAAAAAGATTGAAGACATAATGTCGCAGGAAAGTTTATGTATTTTTAATGACGGTTCAAACACTTATTTACATCCGGGAAATGGGGCTTACTCAGCTATAGACCTAACTATAACTGACCCATCTCTACTTTTGGACTTCTCTTGGAAAGTACACGATGAGTTATGTAGTAGTGATCACTTTCCTATTATTCTTCAACATCTTTATTCTACTACTGGGGAAAAGCCACAGCGTTTTAAATTTGATAAAGCTGATTGGTCACTTTATGAAAATTTATGCAGAGAAGAATTGAAATCTGAATTGTTTGAAGATGTTCTTGATCCCTTAAGTCTTTTCAGTGAAAAAATACTTTCCATTGCAAATAAATCTATACCGAAAACCTCGGCAAACCCAAAACGGCCTGGGAAACCTTGGTTTGACGATGACTGTGATGATGCTCTGATAAATCGTAAAAAGGCAGAGCAACTTTTCAATAAACATCCAACGACGGAAAATCTTGGCAATTTTCGCGTTTTTCGTGCCAAAGCTCGAAGAACCTTGAAACAAAGAAGACGCACTTCTTGGCGTAACTTTGTTTCAAAATTAAATTGCCATACCCCTATGAACAAAGTTTGGAATATGGTACAGAAAATCAAGGGTAAAAATAGAAAAGCTAATGTCCATCACAT